>CM035795.1:25446650-25721650 GCA_020466265.1 Siphamia tubifer | reverse complement strand
TATTCTTCATATCATGCTAATTTAGCAAACGTGCTAATGTTGTCTAAGCAAGTTTATATAAACGTTTACTACAGAAATATTAACAGTTACAGGACGGACTCTTCATCACCTAACATTATTCTACCACCGCTGCACAGGATACTGATGGAATTTACTGACTGACTGTAAGAAGAATAAAGTAATTATAACGCAATGTTAGGTGATGAAGAATCCGTCTTGTAAGTGTTAATGTTTCTGTAGTAAACTTTTATATAAACTCGCTTAGACAACATTAGCACGTTTGCTAAATTAGCATGATATGAAGAATAAAGTGATTATAACTCAACTAGGTTCTATGTGAAAAACACTATAACTAATAAAGAGAAATAGACTTACTGGTGGTTTGGTAGTCCTGGGCGAACTGGCATCCATTTTACCTGAGGGTAATGGCTGTAGCCACGAGGGGGGGGCTTCTCTCTCCTCTCCTCAGACTCGTACTATAAGCCCCGCCCCCTCATGTTAAAACAATGTCAGTAAGTTGAAACTGAAAAAAATGACAAGCATGAAAGGAAAAAACATTGTAAAAAATTGTGAAATACATTACAATATAAAAATACCCTCCCAAAATACTGTGTTTTGTCAATGTCTGTATTTTATCTTTCCATTCGACATTTTACAATGCCATACCTGTTCCAATACAACGTTTTCTACAATGCCAAGTTGTTTTTTTTTCCAATACCACAGGTTAATGGCAGCAAAATTGCCCTATGGAAATTAGGCATCGTGAGTGTATTTCAGATTTAATCTCCCCCTAATGGCTGGATGCTGTACATATAAATCATGCCCATTTGGACCTTCAGCAAAAAAAAACGTCCATACATTTCTCCCTAAAATTATTTTTGGTTACAGATTAGTCAAGTCGATATTCATTTGATTCCTCATCTTTGTAATTATTTTTGTTACTTCACCAAGGTATGGCAGAATTAAGCTTTTGCCCATGTTTATCTGTTTGTTTGTCTGTGTGCAACATAACTAAAAAAATTATTAATGGATTTGACAAACATTTTCAAGAAATGTTGATACTGGTGCAAGGAATAGGTGATCAAATTTTGGTAGCGATCAGTGGAGGTATGTAGGGGGACACATTCAGTTAGTGGGGGCAGACCACTGCTCGCAGAAGTGAAAGGGAGTGTGGGGACTGATCTGCCTTGGTGGAGTTTGCACTCTCTGAGTGCTTTTCTAGTTTTTATTTGATCTGATGTGATCACAGTTCTAAATTCATGCAGCCTTTAGAAACTGGACCCATATTTATGCCACATGGCATGTCCCATGACTGCTGTAATTTGGCTTCATTTTGACACATTTGGAGGTATGTGCTTAATGTGACAAATGACATTAAGCAATGCACAGACGTCACCTCAATGACACATTCATACAATTCCTATGTCCACATGTACCATAAGTCTAATAAGCACTGACACGAATAAGTCAGTTTGAGAGGTTGATCTGTTTAGAACACCTGTATGTGTCATCGTGGATTATATTTTAGTTTTAAAATTTAATCCTACTCCTCCACCTTTGCCAAAATAATGACTCAAATGTAATGAAATAGGTTTGATTTTACTTAATTGCAGCTCATAAACAAGGGTGCAAAACTGTGATAAATGTAAATTCAAATTCCCTTAGATGGGTACTAGCAAATGTGGTCTTCTCTATGTGTGTGTTTTATATTTTCACACGTGTGTGCTATTATGGCCTAAGTTCATCCACACACACGCATTCACAATGAAACACGCCATTGTTATGTGGGTAATGTGCTGCAGTGCATGTTAGCCTGACTGTCTGCTTTTCTGGTGTCAGACCCGTCTATCCTTCCTGACCTAGTGCCTAGCGTGCCTCTGTCTGTGTGCATGCATGTGTATGTGTGAGTGTGTGTCTGGAGGCTCCCGGACCGCCAGCTGTACTATCAACATGCCCAGGGAGAGTCTCCCCTCGCAGGATAGAGAAGACAGAGAAGGAGGGGCGTGACCCACCTCTTTCCACGCTAACGCTTCCATGTTAACACGAGCCATGCATGTGTGTGTGTGTGTGTATGTGTGTGTGTATGTGTGTGATACAGAGAATCGGCCGGACCATGTGTGTGTGAGGGAGACAGAGGGAGAGTGAGGCAGACAGGAATCAGTACAGCGGGGGGGAGGGCAGAGGTGACTCGGAGGGCTTTCACATTTCATTAGGACAGCAGTTCACACATGTAAACACACATGCACTCACACACTTCCTGCCTAACTGGTCCAGTCCTCATTTAGTATCCGATTCACTCACACTTTTCCATCTTTCTACAAGCTCACATGCAAACACGCACTACATTTTTCTCATAAGACCTTGGTCTTGGCCTCACACACTAGTACACACTAACACACGCATATTTGCAATCTCTCATGCAAATCTGTCGACCTCTCTCAGGGAATTGGACATTAATTCACACATGCACCTTGAACATATGATCAAAGTGGCATGCACACCAGCAAACAAAGTACTTACATATTCACAGTCTTACATGCATTCATGTACATGCATGCAGTCTCATGCAAATATGTCTTTTATTACCATGCAGTCAATGGCCTCGGCACACAACTCCTTTGTCGCTGTAGGTGGTTTTTAACATGCAAAACTCTCCACACATGGCTCTTGCATGTTTGAAATACAGGGTGTCATTTGGCATGGAGGTTCTAGTACTGATTCTATTAATACAAAAACAGATGGACAAACACCCAGATGCTGAACTTAACAACAATTTTTAGTCTAATTGAATAAATGTATGAACAAATGTGTTCTTTTTTTTTTTTAACTCTTTTTTTTTTATTGAACATCAATTTACATAAACAAGACTTAATACACACTTGATAAAGAAAAAAATAGTAAAGACTACATATTACGGAATGTTTAAAAAAATAAAAAAGAGGTGGAAAGAGAGAAATGAAAGGGAAGAAAAGTAAAGAAGATGAGAAAAGAAAATGACGAAGAGGATGTGGGGGATTGTTCACCATTGTTCTCAAAATATTAATACAGAGGCAGGGTACCATCTTTTTAAGATGTTTTCATTCTGGAGTCTTAAGTTGTTTATATATTTAAAAATAAGTTCTTAATCTTATGTTGTAACATTGAAAAAAGGAAAATATTAGATCAACACAGAAAAATAAACCTTTATATATAAAGAAGATAAACCATACTGTGAGTGTTTTGAGTTGGCAGTTAATTTTAGGCAGAAATAAAATCTGGGGATATGGACTGGAATATGTCAAAAGTAAATATTGTATAAGTATGTGAATTTATTACATTCAACAAAAAATAATAAATGCCCACCTCATTCATCTTCAAATGTGTCTTAATCCCCCGTTTTCGGGAAATAACTTACATACAATTTTATAATTTCTTGCACCACATACTTTTGTTTTGGTGAATCTTCTTTTATAAATACAGAAGGGATCATCCTCTTTCTCAAAGTAGTTTGTACAAGTGGTCCTGCTAGAACCACTTGTAAAAAAAAAAAAAAGATTTATTTAAAATATTCTCCTTATTATCCTATGAGGGAAATGGACTCTTTCTGTGTATCTTGGGCATCATACATAATGCAGAAAGCGCCGACTGCAGCAGTTTGGCATATTTATGTATTTTTATTTAAGGAAGAGACTTGTGAAATTAGTCATTTTTTGAGATATTAACATAAAGTGAGTTACAAATAAACAAGAGGGACACATTGCCATGGTGTCACATTTTATATGCAGAAACAAACATGCCAGATGAGAAGTTGTTCATCTGAAAATACCAGTGGAATTTACCCAGAAAATAAAAATACAGTGTATTAGAGGATCTATAACCAACAGGTCAATGTGGTAGTCTAAGCTAATTCTGGTGTCAGTAGTAAGTACCAAGGTACTGATGAACATCTAATTGGTTTCTTATTGACTTCAGTAACATAAATGCTAATAGTAGGTGCACCTTTGCATATAATAAATAAAAAAAAACCTATAGATTACCCATAAACATGAATGATGTAAGTTATTGATAACAAATGTATTATTTTTTTAGTGTTTAATGTTTTTTACAAGTTGTTGTTTGTTGTATTTCTAACTATATTTTTCATCATATTATGGCATATTTCATTACTTCTGTGCAATTGTGAGTCTGTGGACTATACATTGTTGGCATTCTGCTTGAATATGATTATTAATTATTCCAGTATGAAGCCCATTGTCAAAACTTTGGAACCAGTACACTGTTTAATCTACAAGCAGCAGACATACCGTGCTAATCTCACACAAATAAGCACTTTCCATCCCTCTGGCTTTTTGATTTCTCGGCCATGAACATCAAAAATAGCATATCTGACACCTAGCTTGAAAGAACGTGAATCTGTGCCAAGAATGTAAATCCAAATCTCACACCACATATATAAAGACACAGTAAACTCCTAGGAGGTTGCACTCAAACATAGTCAGAGTGCCTTTTGTCTTTTCTAAATCTATAAAAACATCTTGACATTATTAGCTAATCTCTCATTACCCAGAGTCTGTATTTATACCTAAGACTGTGAAAAGCTAGTTGGAAGTCCAGGTACAAATCTGCAATGTTCTTTATGAATTGTAGCTCAGCACTTGTTCAGGATCATTTAACAACCTAGTCTTGAAGAACTCATATGACTGGACACATGGCCAACAGATTTTGGTTAACACTATGACAAACATTGGACATATTTTTGGCACAGGCTCCCACACCTGCTTTCTACAAAAGAAGCTTCAGTGCCAAACATCATGTCAACCTTCTCTGGCACACAGTAGAAATTCCTCAGAGGTGACAGTGGAAATAGATTATGTCCGAACACACAACACTAATGAAACATCACTACAGCAGATCTGTGACCCTTCCTTCCATAAGTCAGTCATCCAGAGCTTAAGTTCAAGCCTATTTTAGAAGTTAGTGCAAGGTTTCATGCATACACTGTTTGATTCAATTTTAACATTTTCTATTATCTGTAAATATTCAGAAATCATCCTCAAACAGAAAAAAATATCAGATTTCCCCTGTCTAGGTCAAATAAAGTTCTAACGTTGAAGTATGCTATGCAAAGAAAATGCATTCTGACTACTTTTGTGCATTTAGTTTGTTAACTTTTTTAACTGAAATTAAATAAATACATTACAGACAGTGCAGAGAATTGTGCAACTTGCAGGTAGAAGACATGTGGTGGCAAGAAAGTTGTGTGACATAGTGGAAAGAGTCAGTCAGTTTAACACAGATAATAAATACATGAAAATCATGAATAACTTTGACAACAGAGATGTTAAAAATAGAACTTTTTTCACACTTAATGTCATCACAGCTATTTTATTTTCAATCTTCTGTATGGCACGGCCTCAAAACAGAAAAAAAAAAAACATTTACAAATCAGCTGATGCAACTTCATCTGCTGGTTGACTCCTGCCCACTCACAGCAGCCTTATCAGATGATCGTTAGCAGAAGCAAAGGAGCAGCAAATGTAACTGTTGGTATGATTTAGAGATGAGCAGGAAAAAGGAACTGTATTCTACTGCAGTAAATATTGTATAAATGGCTTCATTTGAAGAAAATTATTAGTAAAAGTGTTTCTATATCATCCACAATGATGAAAAAGATACATACTTGAAC
This sequence comes from Siphamia tubifer, assembly GCA_020466265.1. NCBI lineage: Eukaryota > Metazoa > Chordata > Actinopteri > Kurtiformes > Apogonidae > Siphamia > Siphamia tubifer. The sequence continues at coordinate 25,715,985 of CM035795.1, read as the reverse complement.
ATTTTAAACTGAAAAATCAGGTGAAATTAAGAGGAAATAACAAAATGTATTATTATTTCCACAATTCTTTCTATATTGTTTATGATGATGTGCTCTCATACTAACTTCATATTGTGTGCCATTTCTATTCTATGTATTTAAGGGGCAATTCTATCATACTTGTAATACTTAAATTATAATGCAGTGGAAGTGGTGTCAAGTTAATAGAATACTATAATATAAAATTGTCAGAGGTGTCCAGACGTATTTTAAAGAAGGCCAGATCTGATAATGTGGAGATTATCAGGGGCCAGTGTTCTCTTCTGACATGGTTTTAAACAGTAAAATTTACATATAAATGTACTGTTCGATAACAGTTTTATCTTTATTGTTAAAATATAATTTTAAAAATGACAATGCAACTAAATCTAAGCCACTCAGGTGTGAAGGAATAAAAAAAAAAATCTACCTTTCTTTCCTCTCTAGAATCCATAACACACTGTAGAACAAACTGCATGGAGGATCTTGAGTTTATAAATGTTCACATTAAACATGACTTATATGAGGAATCGATACTCATGCATTACTCATTAACGCAAAGTCTGTTCATATTTAATCTAAAAACATATGTCCCTCTTTCTTGTCTTTTACAAGATCATTCAAAAAGAAATATTTTGTGTTAAACGTACAAATACATAACACCAGCAGTTATAGATAATGGCAACTTTGTAGGGTACCTTGGTGATTCCTTCTTCAGGATTAATTATATATACTCTATGGAGTTAATCCTGTAGGAGGAGTTATTCATGGATCCAAATGTTTCACCTTTATGTTTCAAAATTATATTTCAGTTAATGTCATTTAAACATCACAAAAAGTACAAAACAACCGTTCCCAAATTATTTTTTATCTCTTTCTTTCTTTCTTAAGTGATTTATCACCACATATTGTAATATACTCCTCTGAATGTATATTTAAAAAATTTTAAGTAATTTACTTTCCTGTATTTAATTGCTTATATTTAATTTAGATGCTCATGTAAATCATTGATCCAATTCCATGGGTTTTAGGGGTGAATCAATGTTGTAGAAGATGATGGCGTTTCCATGTTCACTACAGAGCCTCTGAACATGCAAATTGATCATATCTGATGACTATAAGAAGATGAACAACTGTATTTTCCACTAAGTATTGAGACTAATTAATAAGATTAGTAGCTTGAAGATTATTAAACATTTTATATCAGTAGATGCTTTTAGTCATTGGTGGATATTTGGGTCGTTACACTGTAGATTTTGCAGTGTTAATTTGGAGACAATGGGACCAAATACACTCTAGAAGAAGTTAAATAAACTCTCTTAAGTGTTGATTTAACACTGCAAAATTTACTGTGTATGCGTTAACATTGGAGTTAAAGATGAAGTATAAACAGGCTCCATGACACACTGTTGGTTTTTATTTAATTTTTTTACTTCACCTTTATTTAACCAGGCAAGTCATTAAGAGCAGATACTTATTTACATTGACGGCCTGCCAAGAGTCCATCACTTTACTAAACTTTCTCCATATAATTTACACAGAAAACATTATTGATTAACTAATCTAATTTATAATAATTAAGTTAATAAATAATTAAGAGTTAAAGTGAGTTTCTGTTGTATTGAAAGGTAGTGAAAGAAGCGGTGGGGTGTGGACTCTGACTGCTTTGTTTGTGGTATGCCCAACACTTCCAGTGTCTCTGTTTATAGCTTTCCTCTGCTCTTTTCACACAGAATTGATGAGAAAGATGCACACATTAAACACATTAGCGTTGACAGGCACAGGAACACGCACATACACACACAGAATCTTACATACTGTGCTCTCTAAAACCACTGAACTGACCTTTCAGATGCAGATGGAACAGCAGCTTCCCTCCACTGCCAAAATGTCAACATCTTCTGCACTCTTTCTGCTACTAGGACAAGCCAAGTTGGCAGCAGGTTAGTCTTCATGCCTCTGCACATTGGCTTATACCTCACAAACACTCAAAGTCACACACTGTCCTGTCCACAGTGTTCTCATTATTAGTTTATTTAGAGGATTTAAACTGTTGCATTATTCATTCATGTTTCCATGCATTGAAACAGTGCAATCTTATCTGTTTGTTTCTTTATCAGCACACTGTGATATCTGAGATTTATGGAGCGAAGGAATGGGACCATGTGAGCGTTTGTTTTGGGACAAAGCTCTGCCTGAACGGTCACAGTAACTCTGGCAGGGGAAACTGAGCCTATGTCATTGCAATCCTGATAGTTAAGAATCTCATCGGCTGGGTCTAGTTGACCTGATATGTCTCTCTGACCACAGCTACACCTCCGCACCTAAACCATGACTCACATCATCGCTGTTATCACAGCTGGGAAACGTACGACAAAAGGAAACACAAAGTGTATTGACGCAAGTGTGTTGAATGTAGGGCGTTTTGTTCATAAAAATAATACACAGGCCATATTTTGTGAACATTTTGGTGAGTTTGTTGCTTCTTAAGAAAGTTGATTTGGTATATATACATATATATATATATATATATATATAAAATCTGACTTTAAAAGTTTGTGTACCTGTGTAAATATGTGACCATAAGACCTATTTATGTTAATAGAAAGTTATTAAATACAGACCATATACCACGTTATATAAATTGAATATCAGCACCATCTATTCATTTTCGGAATCACTTAATTCTCTAGAAGGTTGATATCAGTAGGATGAGGATGAGTTACCAGTTCATGACACACACACACACACACACACACACACACACACACACACACACACACACACATACTGGTTTCCATGTCTCATGAGGACCAAGATTACAATCATTACTTAAGGTAAAGTAGACATTAGGTAGTGAGCATAAACGCTAATAAATAAACTTTTTCTTCTAAATAAATAAAAACCATCTTCAAACCTTGGAAATATACAAGTTTTATTTTGCACCTGTTTCCCTCATGCTTTGTGGGGTCTTCAAGAAAAAAGTAGTTAACGTGTGTAGGGTCACATTTGCATAAACACACACACAGATTTATATTTTACTAGTAAGGATCGACATGTATATTTAACACCTGAATTTAAATAAATTAAAAACAGGAAATGCTAAATTAAGTGGAGGTAATTAATGTGACGATATTTGTGACAATAAGCATTAAAGAGTTAACCCTCGTAGGGACCGGAATTTTGGTCCCCATGGTGTCAGAGGTCCCCAGGGCATGATTGTGTAAACATATCAATATATCCAGAAGGACAGGAATACAAGCACACACACACACACACACACACACACACACACACACACACACACAGACAAGCATGTTCACAATATTTCCAAATCTAAGCATTTACACCAGGGGTGTCAAACTCATTTTGGTTCAGGCGCCACATTAAACCAAAATTGTTCCAGGCTGAACCTGTAAAATAACATAATATATGATCAAGGCAGTCAGAGACAGCAGACCTCCACCAAGGCTTGATATGACGTCATACTGTATGACGTCAAAACGTGACGTGATCGAGCCATACGTGTCGACCATCTGATGTCTGAAGGTGAGACGATGTGAATGAAAAAAAATGTTGACACGTTGACCTTTAGTGCAACCTTGACCTTTGACCTTCATTGCTCAAAATGTAAAAGGTTCTTCCTTGACCCATTATCTGTCATTCCTGAAAGTTTCATCAAAATCCGTCCTGAACTTTTTGCGTAATCCTCATGTCCTTCAGACATTTCAAAATATTCACATTTGTTCAAGTTATTCATATTTTTGTGAAATGATTAGTTTGTTTTAGTGTAAATGCAGTAAAACATTAGAATAAATTAGTCTGTTTGTGGCCTGAACTAAAATGATTAACATCTTAAATGTGATTTTTGCATGTGACAAATTGATCCCAGGGGTCAGCCCTGACCCTTTGGTGGGTTGGATTTTTCCCTTGGCTGCATGTTTGAGACTTCTGAGTTGCAAAGGGAGAAAGTTGTAACACTTGAGATCACACACACACACACACACACACATGGGGAGATCATCTTGGAACCCTCAGACCTGGCTGTGAGGCATCAGTACTCACCACTACACCACCATGAACCCTACTGGCACCAAATATCAATAGTTTTTTATATGAAAACTCATGGCATATGTGGAGATAGAAGCTCCAGTGTGTGTTAAGACTATATGCACTTGTGTCTACATTGTTTCATCACGGTTGAATAATTAACACCATAACACAGCAAATATTTACATGATTCCTGTTTTTTGTCTAAGGACTATTTTCCCCCCTCTTTGGTTAAACAGACATCAGGACACATTTTACCTCCACATGTCATGACAGTCTGTGATTCCCATCTCTACTTATGTTATGAGGATGTAAATCTGTTTACACTTGTGGGGATCTGACTCCTTATGGAGACTAAATACCAGTGGTGGAAGCCTTCAGATCCTTGACTTGAGTGGAAGTGCCCCACTGTGAAAATAAATACACCATCTACACTCAAAACCTTACTTAAGTAAAAACACGTCCAAGTGCGGGCTTCTCATGGTGTAAATCATCAAATTTGAGGGTTAAGACTTGTTTTGGTTATGGTTAAGGTTATGGTTGGAGTTTAAGTCAATGCAATGTCCCACTTTGAAACACTCCATATGTGTGTGCATATGTGGTGGCATGCCTAGTTTATTGCTTTCACTCCAACACATTTTCCTACCAAGGATGAGGGAGGCGAATGGTGAAAATAGATCAAAGTTTAGGTTTGGTCTCTGGGGTCTTTCCATCTTTCTCTCTCTCTCTCACACACACACACACAGAAAAACAGGCTCACACATTATATGCTCACATGAAGTTTCACATGCAAGCGTGCAACCCTGAGGGTGAGGAAACTATTTATGGTGAAAGTGGGCAGAAAGTGTAAACACATGTCTGGCATCCTTTGAAAAGACAAATAATTCACTCCTTTTTCCTCCTTTCATTTCTCTCAGGGATCCCCACCCCTCACCTTCAGCCTCCACCTCCACCTCCACCTCCCCTCATCCCTCTCATATCACATTCTCTTGCGTGTCTTTGAGCCAAAGGGAGAACATAAATCACAGGACACAAAGGAGACAGGAGTGGAGAAGGACACGCAACCATTTGAGTAGAATGTCTGCATGTGAAAGGCAGAGATGATGGACTGAGGAGGGGGCTGGGGGGTGACTGGTCTGTGTGGGGAGGGGAGGCCAGTGAAATCCTTATGAAAATGACACATGACAGAAGTGATGTCACCAGACCCTGAAACAGTAGTATGGCGCCTCTGGGCCTGTCATACAGGTGCTTCAGACTGTCTACCCGCTGCCTTTTCCTTTTCCACATCCTGGAAAACTGATGTCGTGTTTAGATGAATCATAATCTGATGTAAAGGTGAGTCATTGATTAAAAAAATAAATAATAATAAAAAAAACATTGATTTCCCTTTGTATTTCTACTTGTTTTCTATTCAGTCTTGTCATCCAATTTACTGTAACTACACTGTAAAAACAAAAATGCTGGTGTTTTTACAGAAAAAAAACAAGTAGCAGCTGTTGTTGCCACAATAATCCTATAAAAAAAACCCACATGAAACCATAAACATATTTACAGAGTAACGGGCAGTTTTAACATTTTAAACATGTAAATTACACATTTTAAATATATAGATTTAACAGATTAAACATGTACATTTAACATTGAATGTCAAAAGTAAATGGACTGTACTTTCCAGAGCCCTGCATGGTGTCCACAGTGTTTTCTAAACCCAGCAGGTTTAAACTGGGAGACATTTACAGGCTGTTTATATCAGGATGATGGGGCTAAAAAACACAAAATATTTGATCAGAAGTTCTTTTCATTTACCCTGACTCATGTCATCTGGCTATGTTTCGCCAAACTACATACAACCATCGCAGTATCTTGAGGTTCAGGCTTTCTGAAAAATGAAGGAGCCAATCAGTGTTGCTGGGTGGGACTTCCCATGACTGTCATTGTGTCTGTCTGTGCCACGGCTGATGTCTCTGTCGTCTGTTCAACACTGTCATCTTCAGCTTTTTTCCATTCCCTTATAGTGTCCACAGTACTCTGGTGTCTCCCTACCAAGCAAAGGCATTTCAGACATATGTGAGAGGGTTTTTCTGGAACATGTGACACGTTAAGACCAAGTTCTGCAAGCCGCTGGTCTAACAGTTTTCCATGGGAAAGTTCAAGGAATATTCACTGACTGTTGTTGATGTTGTCTTTTATCCTCATATTTTCCCTGCATGTACGACAATGGTCATTTACAGACAATGCACTGGTCCGTTTATGTGCAGCCATACTGTTGTGTTTGTTTTGATGGTCTGCTGCAGTATGACTCTTCTTCCTGCTGTCGCTCTGAGCTACGTCACAGTTTGAGTTCAACGTGAGTGGCTGAAGCAGCACATTAGTCAAGATGATGGACAGATTCTTCATCTAATCACATGCAAGGATTTTTGATAAGATCCTAGATGGTATCGTAATACCAGATGGTGACAGTCAGTTTAACTTTCATTTACATGACAATTGAGTTTTTATTGGTTGAGAATGTGAACATTTGAAAATGCATTCCAGAATGGAAATCTTGAAAACTGTCTGCTGTTGCGTTGCCATCTCATGGTCAAAAATGCAAAAAACAAAAACAAAACACATGCACGTTGACAAGGCAGCGTTCTGTCACAACACCACCTACAGCCTGGCATGAATATACAATCCAATTCCACACACTCTTGCGTCCCCGTGTGTTTTCTTAATGACGACATTCGTGTAAATATGGATGAAAAGGTTAAGATGAGACACCACTTTTCCATTTTTTCTTCTGATTGTCTCTATATCCTCCTGAGACTCAGCAACGTATGTTTGTCCTCTGTAGGGGATACAGAAAAAAGACATCCTGTCCTCTGGAAATGACATAATATAATAAAAACTCAAAGCAAAATAGTAAAAAATTTTATCTAAATAACTATTGAATTATGCTTTTTTTTCCCCTAATCAAGTCAATTATTTAATGTAAAAAAGCCAAAACATTATACATTCCTGGGTCCCAGGAGGATATAAACATATTCTTAAGGTTCAGTGTCTTCAGAATTTTGAAAGGACATGTGAAGAGGGAGGTAGGATTCGAACTGCCAACCCTTTGGTCATTGGACAACCTGCTCTATTATCTGGACCCCAGCCACCTGTTATTCTACATATTTAAAATCCTAACTTGTTAAATGCTTATTTCTTTATTGCTTTTCTTATTTTTTATAATTTTTTTTAAATAGGCTGTTATTTTTAAATTATGCTCTTGCACTTTATACAACACCACATGGTTTTTAAACTTAGTTTTATTTGCTTAAAATGTCAGAAATACATAATTTCTTTCGTACATACAAATCTGATTTTGTTAACATACTTTCCCTGTAAAAACTACAGTTACATTTGATTTAATCATTACCACAAAATTCTCAAATATACAACTTTCCATTGTATTTTAACTTACAGTTTTTTTATGTTGCAATTTTAGAACTTTTTGGCCTTAATTCTTTTTTTTTTCTTTTTTTTTTTTACAGTGTAATACAAAGAGAGTCAGTTTAATTAGTGCGTTTCTTCAGATTCTGTGGGAAATAATTGGATGAAATAATTTAATCGCTGCCTCCTGGAAATCACAGTAGCTACTTTTACAAACACGTCTAGAATCAGTTGAAAAGACAAAGAACGTCAAACATGGACTTAAGTCAGACTGTGTGATGAGATGAAAACACACCCATATTTATACATAACTCACACTGACAGTTCACAGGTGTGGTTAACCGTCCAAATGTTCATATTGATAAAACTCCAAAAGCTATTAATTAGCTCATGCCAAAAAGACACTAAATTGTAAGGTAAACTTTAACAAGTCAGTAGTCATATATAAAACACAAGATGCTGTTGTTTTGTTTTTTTGGGGTTTTTTTTTTTAGTGTCAGTCTGATATTCCAATTCTTAAATCATAGCGCAGCCCTGTTTCTGCTGACAGCACTAAAGCCTTAGAGCGTTTAATCATTCTTTGTCTTTAACTGGTGGTTGGAGCCTTTCCCAGAACACTTTAGACATGTCACCAGTTCATTGTGAGGCTGACATACAGAGGAAAAGAACAAACAAAAAACAGTCCCACACAAATTTATGGGTGATGCAAAGACACCTATTAACCTAATAAACTATGTATGAAGCTGAATTAATGTAGATAATGCACATACAGATGGAAGAACATGATGGGATTTAGGAATTGTAATGGAGTTAAGTTCACTTCTCTTCAGTCCGATTACTTTTTTTTTTAACAGTTTTGCGTATTTTACTTGTTTTCATTATTAACAGTAAAAAAAACTGCACAAACATGTACTTCAAACATGGTCAGTTTGAAGTGAAAAAAAATTATACATTATGCCTATAAATAATGACAACTTCATAACTATGTTACTTTTTATGAAAAAAAAATCACAATCTATCTTATAACAATAAATTATGAATAACCTGAACAAATATGAACAACCTGAAATGTGTAATGGAAGCTCAGCACAATTGTAATAATTTAAGTAAGTTTAGTGTCTTTGTAGGTCTAAACTCTAATGCACATCTATAGAAATGATAAGTTTAGGCATAATACTGTTAAAATTACACTCATCACTCACATATATTTACTTGATGATTCATGAAAGTAAGTATGTTCATAATTTAATTTTTATTTGTTTTGGTTTTTTTGCTCTAAACCAGAGATACAAAATATTTTACTGGTCCGACCCAATGGAGATGAAATCATGAAAGAGGACCCTTAAAGAAAATGAGTTTGGGACCCCTGAATTAAAGTATTGCATCTATGCTACAACTATGCAATAAACTGCACAAACTATTTCAATAAATAAACTAGTGTCGTTGATGAAGGCGAGTTGGGGCTTCGTGACTTTTCTGATTTGTCAAATGTTAAAGGGATAGTTCACTGTTTTTCACATTAATTTATATAGAAACAGCATCTTTATTTTGGTGCACCCACAGTGATTTACCCCCGACAGTGTCCTGTGAGTCCAGTTGTGGTCCGGTTTTGGTCAAAGCGAAAGTAGTCCCGGCAGGTTTCCTGGGGTCAAAAAAATACAATGTGTTTCTTACATTTTGCCTTAGCAAACTACTTTCATCAGTTGTTTAGCAGTGTTTACGGCTGATACGTGCAGTCATACAGCTGTTAGCAGTGACAATAGGCATTGACCGCTATTGAGAGAAAGTAGCTCCAAGCAATTAAAAGGTGTGAGTTTTTGTTCCGTGACGGTTTTGTTATGCAAATAAATCACTCATTCAAACACATATTGTTTTGAGAAGACACAGGTTTTATTTTGGTGACCCCAAGAAGACTACTTTTGCTTTGACCAAAACCGGACCAGAACTGGACTCACAGGACACTGTCGGGGGTAAGTCACTGTGGGTGCACCAGAGTAAAGACACTGATCCTATACAAATTAAGGTGAAAAATAGTGAACTATCCCTTTAAGTATGAATGCATGGTGTGGGTTAATAAAACACAGTCCTCTGGAATGTGTCCATCATGTGTGTTCATTCTGGTCGACCTCATTAAAAATGGCGTCACGCTGCAGTCATAAGCTCCGGTATCACTGTGACTCCTCTTCTCTACTGCTGTGCTGTGGATCACTCCCATTCTTTAGAAATTGTCTCAGAAAGGAAATTGTGAAACCAATGTTTTTGAGGAAAAGAAGGGAAAAAATCTATAAAGTCACTTTATGAACCCTTTAACTTAAGAACTCATGCCACATGTCTGTGATAAAAGATGAATAAATCTTGTTCCTCTTTCAACCATCATAAGACTGAGGATGTTGTGTGACCACAAGCCTGTTCAGTCATACTTCAAACCATTGTGAATTATTTTTAAATTGGAGGGGGACTTCCATATTAGCGCTGTGGAAAATTGCTTAGTTCTGTGACCATTTTATTTTTGTTACCTTTTAAACCCAATCAGCTTAGACTCATGTAAATGAATGTCACACTGGCTTCATCAGATTCTTGTTCAACTTCCAGAATTTGTGTCTTTGAGTTTATCTGTGCTTGTGTGTAAGAGTTATGTAAACTAGTAAACATTAGCACTTCTACACTAGAAGTAACTTGTGTTTCAATCAAATTCACCCCCATTATTTCTGCTGTAGTTGAGGGATGTAGTACTATATTTTCTACCTTTAGAGAAACTGACTTGTAAGATATGTTTAACTTGCAAAACCTTCACCCTGACCTGGAGTCCCATTACATACTGGGGAAAAAAATCTAAATCTTAGTGTATTGTTCTCATTTATAATCCAAATAGCTCTTCACGCTTAAAATAAGACATAATCACCTATAGAGTAAAGTTTCAGTGAGATATAAGAAGTGATTTTTAGACAATAGATTTGAAAAAATAATAATAATGATTGTCACTTCTTCCATTGGCAGATTGTTTTTATAAATTCAAGCAAAGATATCTTGTATTATTATGAGGCCTTCGCCGTGTACCACGACGGGCGCAAGGCCTATTGATACTGCTTGCAGTTTAATCTGATTCAGCCATTTGACCTCTAATTTGACCCCCTGAACATGCACGAAAACTCACCAAATTTTGCACACACTTCAGGAGTGTGAAAAATTGCAAGTATTTATAGGTTTCATAAAAGTCGGGAAAGAAATGTGTCTACATCGCCTCCTAGAATAGGTGAAATAGTTTGTATTAGGCCAGATCATGCCATAGTGAAGTTAGAGCTATGAAAATCGGTACACATTTTCATCATATGATGATGAACAAAAAAACCTAATGATGACCACGTCCATAAACCAACAGGAAGTCCGCCATCTTGGATTGAAATTTGAAAGATTTTGAGTCGTTGTTTTCGCTGTCATTGGAATTTATCTATCTCCTCCTTGGCCATTGGGCTAAATGAACTCAAAATCTGTAAATATGATCTAGACAAGTGGAACATCAAAACTTATCCAATTTGTATGGAAAAGTTTTTGTGCTACACAGTAAATTTTGCAGTGTTAAATCAACACTTAGAGAGTTTATTTAACTTCTTCTAGAGTGTATTTGGTCCCATTGTCTCCAAATTAACTCTCTAAGTGTTGATTTAACACTGCAAAATTTACTGTGCTACGCTGTCCCAAATTTTGCAAAGATTTTGGGGAAAATTACCACTACATAAATTGCTTCAGTTTGGACATACGAACACCGATTTGGCTGAAAGTTGACACAGACGTCTATCTCCCAGGTCTACATCCATTTAACTAAAGACATTCTGATTTTGTATGTCAGCGCCCCCTAGAAATGTACTTATATTAAAATGGCTGTAGTTCAGACATACGAACACTGATTTGGCTGAAATTTGACTCAGACGTCTATCACTCGGTCCTACACCAGTTTATCAATAGAAATTGAGATTTTGCTCTATAGCACCCACTACAAAATCACCATGAGTAAATTGGCTGTAGATCGGGCATACGAACACCAATTTGGCTGAAATTTGACTCGGACGTCACGTGGGGAGGCGGTCGCCAGGGATGGTGAAGGCTTTTGAGACTCCTTGCAGTTTTAATTTGTATTTGTTCTTGTATTTTTTGTTTATTTAAATGTATTCATGTTTAAGAGCATTGGGGGTGAGGGGGATACATTTCTTTTCATGTTTATGTTTGTAAATCATATGCTTGTTAATGAAAAACTTCAAAATAATTGAAAAAAAAAAAAAGTAACTTTGTGATCTTCCAGAAAACTCAGAAGAAAAACATATTTACAATGGAAAAATAGTTCATGCTAAGGGGTTTAGTTCTACAGAAGGCCAGTGGCATATTACTGCTATTTTTACACACAACCATTATCACACATACACTCCTACATGCCACACATGAGTGTTGTGGCATGCAGATGTAAAGAGATGTAGACTCCTGGAGCTTAGCTGTGGGCCAGAGAGAGGAGGAGATAACTCAAAAAGAATTTGTGCTGTGATAGGTGATCTGTCATAAATACTCCTTAGGGTTCGATTAGAAAGAAGTAAAACACGACACAACAGCCCCAAAGAAGCCCAGTGTGTGTGTGTGTGTGTGTGTGCTCTTCATGCTATCATGCTACTGGTTAATATGTGTGTCTATTTGCCCCTGTGGTCGTGTCTGTAGTATCACCACAACTAAAGTACTCTGGCACAAACATGCAAAGTTGCACATGAGAGAGAGAGAGAGAGAGAGAGAGAGAGAGAGAGAGAGAGAGAGAGAGAGAGAGAGGGAAACAGAGAGAGAGACAGCGAGAGAGAGAGAACAGACAGACAGACAGAGATATCACCAGTTTTTATGGCATTGTGTTGGCAGGTCTTTTGGCACTTTTCCTCTCCTCCTCCTCTTTGCCTCTTTCCTGCACCCCTGAAGTGCAAAGTTAATCACTAAGCTCCATCCCCATTTTAAGACAGGGACATCATGGAAACCTGCCGGCCTGCATTGCATTCTTGAGCACACACAAACACACACACACACACACACACACACCGTGCACTCACTCACACAGACAGAAACACAAAAAAAACAGTACCAGCCCAGCAGGAGGTTAAGCACTACAGTGGCAGCAACAGCAGGCCAAATATCTGCCTGGTTTTACTGTAGTCCTTAAATGTCTCTAGCTGCAAGAATTTAGTGTGTTTGCATGACAAGATAAAAACCAGAAAGACAGATGCTCAACCTTGAGATCTCTGCAGCTGCATGGTCACACTTTCACCATCATAGACTCTGGCATGTGCAGGTGCAGGCGTAGAGGAACAGCATTAAAATGAGGGCAGGTTGCTGAAGGGAACTGAAAGTAGATATTTAATACTGTGAACATGTGGCATGAACTCCACACACCAGTGAATGGAGAGAGTAATGTTAATATTGTTTTCAGTCCTTTTCTATTTCCAGTGCTTTGAAAAGAATCTATGTTTAATACAGTGTTTCTGTGAAAACTAAAGTGGAAACCTTTATTTGCGAGACACTTTCCTTCCCTTTTTTCTACACCTCACTTTTCAGGTTCTAGAAAAGCTCTTAGGATTATAATTTTCTTTGGCATTAAACCCTTAAAGGATGTAACGTATTTATCATACTATTCATTTCAATCTTGCAATACAGATGCACTCACTTTCCAGTCCCAGTGGGTTGGATTCACATGTACTGACATAACGGATATATTGACCTCTTGTGGGCATTATGTGTATACTGCACATTATCACATTTAGTAGGAAAATATTCAATATATTCTTAAATACTGAAAAATAATTCAGTGTAGATAGTGATATATTATTATTATTATTATTATTATTATTATTATTATTATTATTATTATTATTATTATTATTATTATTATTATTATTATTATTATTTTATGTTGCAGGGATTATCTTGAATATTGTATGTATGAAACTGATCATGTTTTATGGTCTCATACCTTGTTAAGAATTTTTTAATTTATGAGCTTGTCTAAATATAATGTAGAAATAAATACAATCTTTAAGAAATATTCAGATATATTTAAGAAGATCAAGCAAACTTCATGAACTCATGGGGGGGGGGTTAAAATAGTTTTTATGACCCTTTAAACATCCTCTTACTCCCTAAGTTTAACCCTAACTTGTTGCTATGTAAATGTAATTGATTTTAGTGTGATGACAACAAACGCGAGGAGCTGGGGAAAGCTCGCCCACAAATAAAAACAAAGGGTTCTGATGGTTAGAATGCAGAATATGAATGAGCCTTTAGCCTGAAAGACTGTCATCTTAAAATTTAAATGTCAGCCCATGTCACTGTCAATTAATTAATTAATGAAGAGAAGAAAAAATATAAGAATAAACAAGGCAATCAGAGACAGCAGACCTCCACCAAGACTTGATATGGTGTCATATGATGTCAAAATGTGATGTGATCAAGCAATAGCTGTTGACCCATCTAATGTCTGAAGGTGAGATGATGTGAATGAAAAAAAAGTAAGATTCTTTATTGTCTGAATCCTGAGATATTACCACTTATATGTTTTAGCTGTTGACCTTTAGTGCGACCTTGACCTTTGACCTTCATTGCTCAAAATCTAATGGGTTCTTCCTTGACAAATTATCTATCATTCCTGAAAGTTTCATCAAACTCCGTTCAGAACTTTTTGCGTAATCCTGCTGACAGACAGACAAACAGACAGACAGACAGACAAGCAGACAGACATACACCGCAAATTTAATACCTCCTTGGTGGAGGTAATTAAAAGACATAAAACAACTGTCCAGATCAACAACAAAACATAAACCCCAAAGATCAGTAGTAGAATAAATGAAATAATAAATAAAATCTAAATTAAAAACATAAAAGGCTGTACAATTAGACATTGAAAAAAGAATAAGCCTATATATATATATATATATATATATATATTTATATATATATATATATATATATATAGTGAAGCAGTATCAGGTTTCTGTTGTCCTCCAGGGGGCAGCAGTGAGTTTACTCATCTCTTAATTTCTCTGTAGAAGAAGAGTTCGGCGCCAGTGTTTCCGGGTTTATGCTGACGCGTCTCTCTTCTTCTCATTCACCGACGTGTCAATCCTCTTGTGTTCAGAGTTGAGCAGCACACAGGCCGGGCAATCCGCAGACATGGCACCCAAAGGCGGCAGCAAACAGCAGTCAGAGGAAGATCTTCTCCTCCAGGACTTCAGCAGAAACCTGTCGGCAAAGTCTACTGCTCTGTTTTATGGAAATGCACTCATCGTTTCTGCCATTCCAATCTGTGAGTATAGCTAGCGGCTAACATGCTAGCTAACCTGCTGCCTTATCAATGAAGTGAATAACATAATTAAATTAATGTTAGGATGCTTTATTAGAAATTCAATTTATAAAACAACATAGTTATACTGCTATAATTTACAAAAAGATTGCCAGCATTTGTTAGAAGTTGTCTTTAACCTTAGCTTAGTCAAGTTTGATAAGTAGTTGCCCAATTACAGCTCACTTCTATCATGCAGAGTGTTTCAGTAACTTCAGATTTACATTAATAACTTGTTAAAAATCATGGTGGATCTCCATTCTTTAACTTTTGACTTCTTTTGATATTGTTTTAAAAGGAATCAGCATTACCATATGATGGACACTAACTTGATATTTATGTGAAACGTCAATAGAATGACTATCTTCTTGTTTCTAGGGCTGTTCTGGAGAATTTGGCACATGGACCTGGTCCAGTCTGCAGTTCTGTATGCTGTGATGACTCTGGTCAGCACCTACCTAGTGGCCTTCGCCTACAAGAATGTCAAGTTTGTGCTCAAACACAAGTAAGAAGTAAAACACTCCCTGCAAATTTCACTTTGTTCACTGGTGTGATTCTTGTTATCACTTTACTTAACATATTAAAGTTTCAAATACAAACTCCTGTCCTTTGACTTTAACCAAAATGTGCATGACAATAAAAACAAAGTACATTCCTGTTGGTGTTACCACGGTCAACAGTTAACTTGCATTAAAATATTTTAATAACAAGAATAAAACTACAACACCACTAATGATAATGAATAGCACATACCAGTGATGGTAAGAATGAAACCAGGAAGTAAAGGACAACACCAACTAGATGAGGAACAACAAGCACACATTAACATTATACAGAATATTTATGTCACATTGGTCTTAAGACCCTCTGTCTTGTGTTTTAGTCTGTGGATATTTTAGCATTGCTTGATGTTAATGTCCAGATGTCTTCACTTTGATTCTTGTACAGTGTTAAAAAAAGTCTCGACATTTTTAATGCACTTGAGGCTTTAATATCTGTTAATCTATTTTGACGACTTAAAATAGTTCACACTATGCTTTGTTGAAACCTTGTACACCATATATAAGAAAATTGTCAGTTAAGGCATGATGGCATTGGGAAATATCTCTGCCACCCTCATGTATGACGTCAACAATAGCAAAGTCTAGACTCCTCATATGAAATGAGTTGTAATATACATTCATAACAGATCTGAGAAGAATACATTTTGTTAAAACCCTATGACCCATTACAGTATTATTTTACATTGAGTTTCACATGCATCTCCCACTCACTCTTTGCTCCTGCAGAGTTGCCCAGAAACGAGAGGATGCTGTGTCAAAGGAGGTAACCAGGAAGCTTTCTGAGGCCGACAACCGCAAGATGTCCCGCAAGGAGAAAGATGAGAGGTGAAATATGCAGCACCTTCTAAAGTCACGATGTGTCTTAAATTTCACAACGAGATTAAATGACACTATTTTAGAGAAGCAGATTTGTATTATGTGTGTCCTCTCTCATAGATTTGTCGATAGAAAAGGATTAGTTTTTATTCTTTAAACCACTGATGATCCAAGTTACTGAATTTCTCTTTTTTTTGGTTTGTTTTTCTCCCAGGATCCTGTGGAAGAAGAATGAGGTTGCTGACTATGAGGCAACCACCTTCTCCATCTTCTACAACAACACTCTGTTCCTTGTGCTCGTCATCGTTGCCTCTTTCTTCTTGCTAAAGAACTTCAACCCCACTGTGTATCCTTTTAAATTCTGTAAATCATGAACACAAATACACATGGCACCAGTCAGGCTATACCAGAAATCTTAAACACTGCATGAAAATGCTTATTTTTAGATGTAAATGTTTTGTAAAGTTCCATAAACCAAGCTCTTTGAATTTCACAGATTTTCATTTGACTGTTTTTGCCTTAACTTTTTTTTTCCCCCAGCAACTACATTTTGTCCATCAGTGCTTCATCAGGACTCATCGCTTTGCTGTCTACAGGATCTAAATAAAGGAATTCAAAACAAAGGGAAGGGTTTGGTAGGAGGAGGGGAAGGGGCTAAATAAGGGGTTGCGATATATGGTTTTTCAGTAAAGTTAGGAACGGGCTTTGAGTGGGATTTGAATATCACATTTCAACTTCATGAAATTCATGATCAAATGTCTGGAGGGTTTCTCTCCAGGTCTGTATTTCTGTTTTTTGTAACAATAAAAGCGACCAGGTATACTTGTCCACTGTGTAGTCTTCTGTGCTTTTTCAGGAGACATGTTTGATAATAATAATAATAATAATAATTCATTCACTCTCACATGCACCCTCTGGTGGTGGTAAACTACATATATAGCCATTTTGCACTTACGGCCCTCTGACCACCAAACATTCACACTCATTTATTCACCAGTGTGTGTGAGTGGCACGGGTCTTGCCAAAGGACAGAGTGGGATTCGAACCACCAACCCTTCAGTAACTGGACGACCTGCTCTACCAACTGAGCCATGGCTGCCTGGATTGTGCGTGTGATAAATTCGTTAATCTCGTCTGAACCTGCTTTATAGGGTCACTGGGGGCCTAATTCAGCTACAATGGGTGAAGGCGGGGTAAACCCTGTATGAGTCTCCAGTTCATCTCAGGACTGAACATATATAGACAATCACTCGTATTCACAGCTATGGGCAATTTAGATTAAACAATTAACCTGTGTGTTTAGATGATGGGAGAAAACCCATGCAGACAAGGGGAGAACATGCAAACTCAACACAAAATGGTCCGGTCCTGGATTTGAACCTGGGTCCTTCTTGCTGTGAGGCATGAGTGCTGCTCCCTAAATTAATTAATCTTGTAAAATCATCTCAACATTCATTGGACTAAACAAATATGGACAGACACTGTTTCCATTGGCAATGCATTTATTTATAGTCACACTTTCATATAGACTATTTACAGACAAACCACTGTTCATGAGAAGAAACAATACACTAATGGTTTGCATGTCACTTCAGAAACAGTAATCTGTAGAATAGATCACTTACATTATCTTTCGGCAGGATGGATTTATGACAGAACAGGAAGACTTGGGTCAAAAATAAGTCTTAATTTTTTGGAGTTTGCCATTTTGGCCTCAAGCCCTACTCCCAAATGTGTGTCTGAAAATAAATTGAGAATTAAAAAGTGAATTATAGCTAGTTTGGTATGGACATATTGTGTTTTGAAGTATGTTACTTTTAGAAACATTAATATATTGCTTTTTATCATCTACAGTAAGTCTGTTAGGTGGTGTGGATTAAAAACAAAGATCATTTTGTGACTGAGAACATGAGGAATGATTTTTGGTCATAGGGGCTTGGGGTCAAAAGTTTGAGTAAAGGTTCAATTGGAGCTAAGGGGTTTCGCATCACACAAATACCTGTTGTACATTAGAATAAGACAAACAAGTTGAGATCCTTTATTTTGACAATTTTATCTCAGAATTTCCTCCTGTACAAAGTGTTTAGTGAATATGTTGCTGCTTTATTTCTGTCCAAGTCACACATAAGGAGAGTTAGATGAGACTGTTCAATCTGAAATCTAACATAAGGATCTGCATAAATATTCTCACATTTTACACAACAGCATCTAAACACTATACTCACAATGACATCCCTGAATTTTTCCTCAGTGGGAGCTCAAGTCAAGGCACTCTGTCAGGTAGAGAAACCTCCACACACATTGACAGGCCACGTTCCAGCATGGTCACTGCCTCAGAGGCACACAAACTAAAAGTGTTCTTGTGTGATGTTATGTGACAGTAAATGATTTCAGGGAGCAGCGCCAAACACAATCAGAGTTGTTGATGTGTAATTACTAAGAAGTGGTGGGAGAAGTATTTAGATCCTTTACTTGAGGTAAAATTATCCAAACTTATTGTACTTAACTATCAACAATCTGAGCATCTGCAACTGATCAAACACCTCTACTGTCTGATCTAAAATGTTTATTCATGTATGAACCTCAAACCCTCCCAATATATTTGGATATTTCACTGAAAATGCATTCTCAGCTTTTCAGAGCTATCAGATGTGAAAACACTGCAGTGGCCAAAGGAAAACTGCTGCCTTAAAAATGCAATTTTTTTTTTTTTTTTTAGAGAAAAAAACCCACTTTGCAGAATACTATTTCAAAACTCAAATCTGCCAATTATAAAATCAGACAGGTTTTACACTTGCCCATTGTACCATCCGTTTTATTGATTCACCGATAAAACCCATGTACTTTGACAAATGACTTCAATGGAATGATTGTGACAAAGTTATTCATTCTTGACAGATAACATGTAACCAGAACTCTGTATGTAACCATTACACTTGATTCAAAGTGATTACTATTGTCTATAAATAGGAATAATAATAATAATAATAATAATAAAATAGGAATGTGTCTGAAAACAAACTTTCTGGGCAACTAATGTTTTATGAACATCGGTGTGATCTGATGCAGGAAAATATATTCCTGTTCTTTTGCAAAATGCACATGATAGTATTAAAATAAGTGGTAATAATTAAGAATGGTTAAATGTAAAGAAAAGTAATTTGGAAATTACCCCAAAAATAATTCTAGATTTTTAAAGGTTAAAAAAAGCATCTCCTCAAACTTTGGTTTAGTTTATAGTTTTTTAAAAAACATTTTTTTATAACTTATCCAGTTCAGATTAATGCTGCATTCAGGTGCATGATATATTTTACAGTGTAGGTGAACTCATTACCTTCACCAAGGAGGTTATGTTTTTGCCAGATTTTGTTTGTCTATCTGTATGTTAGCAAGATAACTCAAAAAGTTATGGACAGATCTTGATGACATTTTCAGGATGTGTTGGTAGTGTCACAAGGAACAAATGATTGAATGTTCCAGAATAGATCCTGGATCACTTTGAAATGTATTCTCCATTTACCGCAATGTAAAATTTCAAAGTGATCCAGAATCTAGGATCTCTTCCGTATCACCACCAAAATGTAATAATTAGTTCACTGTGACGTTCCCAACACATCGTGAAAATTTCATCTAACTCTGGCAAAAACATAACGTTTGTGCTCTCAGAGTGCTTTTCTAGTTTTAACTGTTTTATCTATTTTATATTAAACTGATGGCGAGGTCAGACAAATAATGGAGTAAAATATATAATATTTGCCTCTGAGATGTAGTTGAATATAAGTATAAAGCTGCATGACATGAAAAATATTCAAGTAAAGCACAAATACTTCAAATTTGTACTGAAGTACTTATAGTTAGATTCCACCACAAACAAAATGCATTCCAGGGGAAAACTGAAATAAACAATTAATGTGGTTTTGACATGTCATCACCCTGTAAACTATTACATCCATGTAAATGGTCCTGTTCCCCCAGATCAGACCATCTTTATGTGACTGAAGTCTGTTTTAATGTGAATCTGGAGTGTGTGTGTGTGTGTGTGTTTCAAGTCAACCAGTGTGCACCAAGGACAAGACAGTGACTCAGCTGAAACCAGGCCAACTTTACTTCTGATCTCTGAGATGGCTTGGTTTCCAGATGGAAAGGAACAACTACAACAACAACATTGCATGAAGGCTCCACTTTTAAAGTGTTTAGAATGGATCCACCTCATCAGTGATGATAATAATTTAAGTCAGTGAATAATGTTTAAGTTGGAACAAATACATATTACTTACGTATTTCTCATAACACAAGCTCATTCTTTACATAATGCTGTTTTTACTACAGATTTTATAATCTGACGTCACAATGCAAAAACAATAAGACAGAACTACTTGTTCTTTAGAACATTTTGTTCAGGAGACAGTCGTTAATTTGTGACAATATGAAGCCTGGCTGGGATAGGATGCACTGAAGAGTGACTCAAACACTGCAGCTGGTGCAATGATACTGCAGAGGAGTGACAAAGTTACTCTATTTACAACTTTATATATATATATATACATATATATATATATATATATATATATATATATATATATATATATATATATATATATATATATATATATATATATATATATATATATATATGTATGTGTGTGTGTGTGTGTGTGTATGTATATGAGCCATACAGTACAGTAAAGTCCTCATATGAAAGTGAGGCTTCAAGATCATTTTGCTTATGTTACAAGGTATGTCTTAACATTTTATGTACATCCTCATCATTTCCCAAACAAAAACATATCTCAAAATAAATTTTATATTTATTAACTACTCTAGAATAAATACTGTAATCTTTGCCACATCCCAAAATCACTGCCTGTCCGTGCCGTTTCCACGGAATTGTAGCAGTAATTATAACCAAGACAAGCAAGGAGGTCAGCCTTTGTTTCATTACATACAGTAGAATAATATTTGCTCAAGTCCATATCTGCAAAGTTCATTTAACCAAACATCAATGCAGCTTCATCATTTCACAGAGAAGGAGATGAAAACCCCCATCATCAATACAAACAGAGAGAAAGGCAGTCCACTTTATTCCAAGGTGTTACGTCTCTCTTCTATCATCTAGTGACGCAGGGCGGCAGTTCCTCAAAAATACCACAGGGTGCAACATGCTCAGGGACTCACAACGTCCCACAATCCTCTACTTCATGGAGGGCACCGACGGCACACTTTACCAAACTCCTCGTTTCAACAGTCTGTTTCTTTGTAGAGAGAAAAGCAGAGGCACACTACAGCAGGGGACACATGCATCTGTCAGTTAATACGCTCAGGATCTGCAGCCTATATCATTACATAACTACTGAAGACTAGTCTATTCTATACTAATGCAGGACTGAATACATTTGGTGGAAATTGAAGGCTAATTCATTGACTCAGGCCTAATTCATAAAGCTTTCTTCAAGTGTGTGCAGGTGGTTTTATTATTATTATTCATTATTATTATTATTATCATTATTATTATGGTAATAAATGCCAAAACATATCCGATATTCTTTTTTTTTTTTTTTTTTAAATCTGCATAGCAATTAAATCAAAGCACTGACTGATTAACTGAAGGTGTTCATGGAACTGAGGCATCTTCATGTCCACTTTCCTGAGGAACCTCTGATTTATGAGTCTAAGGTGCTTGCACACATGTTTTACAGTCAGGTTCATGGATATGTTCAATATGGAATTTGTGCTCAAATAAATTGCTTGTGGCTGTGGCTGGGACATTAGAATAGCAGAAAGCATGTAGAGTCAATTAAATGGAGCTCATTTTTGTTCATTTGATACACAGAAGCGGACCCTGAATGGAGATGAACCTCATGGGTGCATGGTGGTCTCCACATGGTGTCAGCATGGCACAGGATCTGAATGTGGGATAGGCTAAGCTGTGCATAGTTATCTGAAAGGATGGGTGCTGAAAAAAAGCTGTGTTTGTTAAGAGCTTCTTGGCTGAGCTGGTCTGAACCTGAGATGAACCTGGTAGAGCTGATCTGAGCGGGACATGTCTCAAACAGACGAGGTTATGCGATTTAGGGTTTAGCAAGGCTAATTGTTCCAGGCTGAAGTGGGCTGGAGCTGGAGCTGTGTGGGGCCCAAAGAGAGAACCATGGACTTGAACATTGAACGGTGGGTCCATGGTAGCGGTGTGGTAAGTAGGTAGGTACAGCTGACCTCAGGACAGTCCACCAGCCTGGTCTAAGAGCGGTAGTCCTTCTTACTGTACGGTCTGTTACCCAGGATGTGGTCGATTTCAGACACGACATGAGAAGTCATCTTTGGAAGAACCTGGGAGAGGACAGACGATGAGGAGACATATGGAAGGGAAAGAAGAAAAACAACAAGGAAAAGAACAGTGTATTTAATTTAGTTGGTACAGTATTTAATAATGACAATAAGGGGTATATATATATATATATATATATATATATGTATATATATATATATATATATATATGTATAAAATTGTTGAATTGTAGTAGTGCACTGTGATCTGTGTGACTATGACCATTTTGTTGCTTCTATTTTCGATTACTGCATCATATAAAATTCAGAAAAATGTATTGCTTGGTTTTTATGTTAAGGTTGTGATAAATGTGTAGAAGCACTTGAGGGGCAGGATTAAATAAGTTTGTTCTTCTTCCTACTCCTTTTTACTCTGCAAAATTCAGACTTGCATGTATTTGAAGATAGTTTGAAGTTAGTTTGTTTTTATCTTATCTTATCTTATTCGGATTTAATGATCCATTCACAGTTTCACTGTACCGGCCGTGTGTACTTAGACTTGCATGGCTTAATCTTTGAGACAAGCATATGCTACTGGCAGGATCAACCAGGTAGCCCCGAGGACAGAGCCTCTAGGTGGCTCTGGCTGAAAAGGGGAGAGCAGTGGGTGGGGGGTGGGGGGGTACCATGCCACTTGGACACAGGCCAAGATTTGATGACCTCGGTCAGGTCGCCTAGAGGAGGGTGTCTGTCGCAAGACCCAAAACACCCAGTGAATCTTGGATACAACACTGATGATGTGTTCAAGTCTGCGCATCAGTAAATGTACTGTTGACTGATTGAAATGTTAGTTTGTTTTCATCTTATTTTGTCTTTTTTGTTGTATTGGCTTCTTTGCATGTTCAAAATGAACAAATAAATAAAACAAGTGGTGCCAGACACAACAATCCCTGTCCCCTGAAAATGTTTTACCTGATTTGTCCTATCTTTCATCATTAGAAAAACACATTTTGGTGACTGTAACGACCTTTGACCTACTTTCAGCAAAATTTCATGGGATCTATTCTGGACCGCCCCAAACCTTTCCTGAAAATGTCATGGAAGTTGGTCATGTAGTTTTTGGATAAAGCTACTGACAAACCAAAAAAAAAGTGACCATTGAGTGTATATATATATATATATATATATATATATATATATATATATATATATATATATATATATATTCTGCAGTAAATCATCAGCTTTAAAGTCCCACCGGTTGGAAGTTCATAGGCGCTCCTCCACATACCTTGGTTTGTTACTGGGTTTAATCCTCAGCAAACCATCATCTTGACTATGTCTATAAACCAAAATTTATGAAATTGTTGCCATGTGACTGCCCTATTAGATATTTGTTTTACCAAAGGAACAGATGTACCTAATAAAATGGCCAGTGACCAGATATTTTTATTTGACATTTAAGAATATACAGGCTTGGTTTAGGGTTAAATATAAACCCTTTAATGCTACAATTATACATGGGTGTCAATATCATAGTTTCCACAGAAACACAAGTACAAATTATATTGACAAATAAATCACACAGTGTACAGTAACAGATAAATACAGAACATAAATCCATCCATAAATCAATGGAAGAGTAGAACAGTATAGTTAAACAGAAACAGTGGGCTTTAACAAAGATAGAGTGTAATCCAACATGTTCTCACCTGTATGGCCCCCAGGTTCTCTGTGAGCTGCTCTGGATTGGATGTTCCCAGGAGGACTGAGCTCACCCCTTCGTTTCGTAAACACCATGCTGAGGAGAGGAAGAAAAGCTGTTATATCATCGTCCACTTGATGGCGCCTTACTGCCAAAAACCCAGATCACTGTGTTAAATGATTCAACAGAGCATTTGACCTTTGTTGCTTGTTTTTCCTTCAGTGCACATTGGAATTTATGCATCATGCATTATTTTATTATGTAAATAACACACTGCTCTTTTTACTCCTAATTTTAACTTTCCTTTACTGTCATTTATCCATCCTGAATACTTTTCCAGGTAGCTGACTAATGATGGAGGACAACAATCACGCATTATAATTGATTTGTTCGTGTGGTTGTGGGAAGACGGAGAGGAAACCCAGACATATGAGACAGATAATCTGCAGACACAAACGTTGTACAGAGGCTGTGTGGTCAGGTCTGCATTGTCTGAAGTCTTACCCACAGCCAGTTGAGGCAGGGTGCAGCCCAGCTTCTCTGCGATGTGGTTGAGCTCTTTCAGCTTCGCCTGCTGCTTCCTTCCATCTTCACTCACTATTTTCTCCTTCAGCCATTGGTACGACTGCCAGGGAAGACGGAGACGCAGTGTTAAGATGAGAGCCTGAGTCAAGTAGTGATGTATAAAACAGAGATAAGAGCCAGACGATGGACAGGGAGCTGGCTAACTCTCCGAACCCTCCGGTTTGTTGTATAATGTAACATTATGGACTGCAGTAACAGATTTATGGTGCAGCAGACATGACTTAGAGTTATCTGTGTAAGCAAGTTCTGTGTGCTATGCTGACTGATCATGTGCTTTAAAGTTCCTCTAATGACTTCTAAAACTTTTGTGCTGCCTAAAAATTCTATATCCTTGTGGAGTATTAAGGGATACAACCTCATCTCAGTTTTTACAGATTAAACCATTACAAATATGTATGTAGTGCTACTAGGTGGACGAGGCATGAATAGACTACTGACTACAGTGATGCAGGTGAGTATGCACTGTAAAAAAATACAGTTGTGCTTTGTTCAAGTCATGTCATATTAACAACTGAATTGACAGGAAAATGATGAACGAATAGAAAAATCCACATCAAACTTATAGGGTGCACATCAACGAGGTACAATTGTACAATAGTGAATATTAATCAGAATTTCAATATGTATTTAAAGATTTGAGCACATGCTCGTAATGTAGTGTTAGTTTTAACCTCCTCACTCGGGCCATAGAGGTCCAGCATTCCTTTTTTCTTTGAGTATTTTATATATTTTTCTACAGTATTGTTTTTTTTTTTAAATTTACCAGTAAGAGCAGCTTGGTAGCCCAGTTAAGAAATGCACTTGTGCTGCAGCCTGGTCTAAGAAACTGTGAAGATGGCACGTAAACTACATTAACATACATGAAAAGACTTCATATAGATAGTAAAGGGTGTGTGTGCTCTGTATCAAATACTTTATTTTGGTTATTAAGGTTATTAAAATAAAGCTTGAGGGCAGCACGGTGGTGCAGTGGTTAGCGCTCATGTCTGACAGACAGAAGGACACTGGCTCAATATCAGCAACAGACCTTTCTGTGTGGAGTTTGTATGTTCCCCTCATGTCTCCTACCATCCAAAGAAATGCACTGATAGGATAATTGGTTAATCTAAATTACCCATAAGTGTTAAATGATGAATTATAATAACCTCAATTACCTTTTTTCAGTAATGCCACTGTTCAGCAAAAAGAAAAAGCTGTGTCGGCAGAATGAGGAATTGAAAATGAGGGATCACTCTCCTAATTAAGAATTTATAATTGGGACAGCAGTGTTTTCATAGTTGGCTTAGTATATATGGTTCATCATTGGCAAAACATAAAAGTCTTAGTGCAGGCTGTTTGAAGTATTCTCAACTATTCTTTTTTTAAAGATGGTAGGTGCAGGGCATTAAGAAATCCATCTATAAAACAAATGCGATTGTAATCTGAAAAAACCTATGGGAGTATTAAACTATAAAGACCCAGTGCTACTGCTATGGTAGTTCCCAAATACATTTTTCTCACTATTTGACCTTTCTTAAAGTATTAATCCAAAAGGTACCATACAAAGGGGTTACATTGAAATATACAAAAGCTTTATGTCAAATATATTTTGATGAATTGGACTTCCTTCTTTAGAATTTCTGACAACAACAGTCAGCAAAACCGTGGGGACACGTTTGTTTGGATGGTTTACAAGGAGCAGCTACAGCTACATGACTCTATTAACATTTTGATCAGTGCTGTTGATTGGTTCCCTTTTCCTGATTTTGTATCCTCTCTCATCTGCCAAACAAGTCAATGCATATTAAAACATGCTTTTTTAATTAAAGTTTGACATCATCAGTTTCACAGCTTCACTGCTGTGACATTTATACTCTGGTTCAATTTATGTTTTAGCACTTTTTAACTTTATGATCCATTTTAAAACAGTTCTTAAAAGTGATCAAAAAGTAATCATGGTCATGTTCCATTTCTTTGATGAAGTGAATAAGATTTTGCACGGTAACTATTCTTTAAGTTATTCCATTTCAGGTGTGCAGTTGCCCATTATAATGTATTTTAAACGTCTTCTATATCTTCCATAGAGTTTCCAGATTGTTCCTGCTTTCATTCAGTTTTCTGAACTGCTTTGTCCTTGAGATTCTCTGGATGAACTTGCACTTAATCACAGGGTCGATTCATCACTTGTAAATTATTCCAAATTTGTCAATACTTTTTTCCATGGTTTTTGTAGAGTGATACTACTCAACATTCTTTCTTTCTGCTCCTCAAGAACGGACTATGTGTTCATTACACACCTTCAACAGTTTCAACAAAACAACTTGAAACAACTGCTCCATCTTGTTTTTTTTTTTTAACCTCATTTTTCCACCATGAACATCTTAGATCTTGATGGTTTGGTTCAGCTGCCAGTCAATACCAGATCAACTGCCCATTTCCACACGCACAGTGCTAACTCTACTTGGACAAACTACCTGAAATGCATTGCCAGAGACATTCAGTCAATCTGCATTGACATTTTTAACCAGATTAATCGTGACGATTGATTAATGTGCGTTAACACATGAATTTATCTATCTATTATACAGGCCATTACACATGTTACTACCACTGTTACATCTGTCCCAGCTGTTCAATGTGTGTCTGAGAGTTTTGAGTCAGTTATTCTTGTGGACCTGAAAAAAGCTCTCCAAGTCCTGCCCTACTAACACTGTCCCTGTCAGGATTATAAAGGAGACCATCGGAGCTTTTGCTTTAGTTTAGGTAGTAAGGGGTTAAACAGACAAACAACCATACATTCACCCCTATGGGTGACTTATTGACCAATTAACCTATTAAGGTGAGTGTCTTTGAACAGTAAAAGGAAGATGGAACCTATAGAGAACCTAAACCAAACCAAGTCCTAAAACCAAACCCAGGACCTTGTTGCTGTGAAGCACCAGTGTTGACCTCATCCTTTATGGATCATGTGTTTGTCACATTTGAGTGACACTGGCACATAGTGGGTATCTTCTAGACATTATCCCACACAAGAGCCTAATCAGACAAAGCAGCATTAAGGTAGATTTTACTACTGCAGAACCTGAACAGATATGAGCAGTTTTTAGACTCTGTAATTAAAATGTTACATAACTATGTCCTTTTCTGTTTCAAATGGTTCAGATTGTGTGTGAAGTCTTCTGAATCCACCCTTTTCAGGATCATATAAAACTCAGCCTAACAACTTCTGCAGCCCTAACTAAAAGCATCTGCCTTTGTGAATAATAGTTACAATGAATCTTTATAAAAAGCACCATGTTGCCTGATTTATTGTGCAGAATTGAAAAATGCTTAAGAGTTTTTTTCAGACTGCATCTTTCACTTTGATTCACACAGCTTTTCTTTCAAGGACCAAGTAAGAGTCATACTAATGTTTATTTTAAACTTGGTTACCTTCATTGAGGCTCTAGAAGATTCAGGTATCCCATTTTCATATTTTCCTGTGATGATGCCACACGCCAGCGGTGACCACGTCATCGCTCCAACTCCTGTCACCATGGAGACCATAGGAAGTCAAACAGAAGGAGGGGTTTGCATAGAAAGAAGTGTGACAAAATGTGTGAGAATGATGCAAGAAAAGGTGAAAATGTATGAGAGCTTATTAAAACACTGTGAAAATCAGCAACAGAAATCACTTTGTTACATTCTGAATCTTCATTATTCATTTTGTCTTTGTTACTGAAGTGAGTGTTGGATTTCTGACCATTGATTCTTGATGCTAACTTCTCATTTCAATGTCAAGCGAAATAGATTAATCAACATAACCTTCTGAGACCCAGTACGTAAACATTTTGCTGGTTTGCATTAAATAATCACCTTAACTGGCATGATGCAACAGTTTATTTCTATAAATTTTTTGGTTAATTTTATTCATCTTTTTCAGTGAATTTAGTTTTTTTTTTTATTGTCCACTCAAGAAGACAAAAATGCACTGCTGGATTTCAACAGAATAATTCATGCATGCATAAGTAACACTTACCTATCTTATGGTAAAGTTCAGGCAATTGCACTTCTACTTTCTCCCTCTGGAAGAGATGATATTCTGCCTGCTCACACACTGGAGGGATCAGATTAAACTGTCTTGCCACAGAGTATGCCTCCTACAAAAAAAAAAATAAAAAAAATAGCCGTTATACTGATGAATCTTAGGTTTCATGTTTTTATAATTGTGTTGCTACTACTGGAGGTCATTGTCTGTTCCTTGCTGCTCTGAGATAGATCCTGATGGGATAAAAAACATAGGAGAATGACAGTGGTAATCATTTTGAGGACGGTTGGCACAAATTTACATGCACAGCTCTCACAGTAAGACGCCGCAATCAATATTCCATACCATGACGCTCTAAGGCCTCATATTCAGATTTCTTCATGCGCTTCTTTTTTTCTTTTATCTGGAATTCCATGTCCTTTAGAAGATGCATACACATACACGCAGAGATTTTTTTTGATTGAAACATTCCCCACTCTTTTATTTTGTAGTCTCTTGCAGTGAAACAACGTCAAGATGCAAAAATGGAAGCAGGCGGGTTGCGTTCAGCATAATGCAAGCGTTACACTGTGCTGTCATCAGTGTACAAATTAAAACTGCCCTTCGGTTCTAAAACCCGCGTCATGTGCCTCGAGCCTGTGTGTGGGTTATACTGTACTGCTGCCTTGTCACGTACACTTAGAAGCTGTATTTACCGCCCTTCATTATTGATGCTATCTAAATTACACAGCTTTCATGTAGGCTGGTGTTCTACAAAGCTATCTGCTCCCTTTCACCGTGATCACAGAGAGAGCATGTCAACACGTCATGCTGTAGTTAGAGAGGCTGGGTGATAAAGAGATGAAATGCAGAAGAGAGAATGTCTGTTAGGTCCTTCAGTGTCACATTAGGAGTTCATTTTCATTGTTCTAGAGCTGCGGGGGGGGAAGTAGATTCCTACAAGAAGAGGAAACAAAGCTGAAGGACACAACTGTTCCTCTGTGTAAAACTTCCTTTCATCATTTACTTTAATCACGCAGCCTCTTTTTCATTTTTCTTCCATTTTTTTTCCCCTATTAAAAATAGTGCGTTCAAGGTAGTACAAGATAATAAGCTCTGAACATTGATTCTAACAGTATTAGGCTTTAGGACTATCATAATTACTGCATATATGGCTTCCTAGCTCAGTTCATTTGATAAAGCGTTATCTTGGCAACCATACTGAGCCTGTTGCTGAGAAGAAGAGAGTTAACCTTATATGTTCAGTGGGATATTATATACCAATCTGCTACAACAGCTGTTTAATATGAGCTCGCCTTAGTTATATTTGGTGTTTAATTGATGATCCTGAAAGTGTAACCGGCAGCATAATATATGAGACAGTAATACAGTAAAAAACAAAACAAAACAACAGATAAACAACACTTCTGATACTTACCATGATTTCCATGGCCGTCCACCGAGACGTCCCCCAGTACATGGCCATACCCTGGTTGATCACATAGGTCATGGCTCGAACTATTTCTGCAGAAACAGTGTAAATATCATCAGTACAGTTTATTGAATAACACTCTCTCAGAAGCAACCAAAGGGTTACTTCAAGTGCGGTTAGATTATATCCTCATCCAGTCATTTTATTAGAGACAGCAAATTCACAAAAGTACACAGAAGCAAAGCATTGTGCTGCCTAATATTGTCAGGTATCTTCTTCAACATGGGTCTAAAACTCCCAGTCACTTTTTGAAGTCACTGGATTATCTCGACAAAACCAGTCATTTTATGTTGGGGAAGTGTTGCCTTGATCAAGCTACATTAATATTTCAGTGTTTGGCTAATCTAGAAAAAAGACACCAGTCAGAGTAAGCTGTTTTTATAGTCATGAAAATGAATATTCTAATTAATTTTCCTATCGTGGCAGACCATGTATTGTGTGAACTCAACCTTCACTCTTTGCTTCCTTTAAACACCTTCTGCAATAGGTGAAGTTTTTCAATATTTGCTCATATATTTCTAAATATAAACCTGTTAATATCCTCTGTCATCATATTCGACAGTAGGTGAGTTTTTCAATATTTGCTCATAAGTCTCTCTTTATATATATAAACCTGGTGATATCCTCCATCATTATATTCAACAATAGATGAGTTATTCTTTCTATCCAAAAACACAGCTTTTGCTCTACATTATCCATCTCTAGCAAAAAGGATGTTTGTCTTTCCCACAGCTGACAGTAACCTGCAGTAAAACATGCAAATTAGATTCATTTTCTGAATGCATTGTAAACAGATCCAAACAATCCTCTTAAAAAACAATAGGATCAGCATATCCTCCATACCTTTAATCTGAAAATGCTTTAGAAAACACCCTAATACACAATATACAAATGGAAAATGCCGTCACCTGACAAATAAAGAATATCATGAAATTTGCTAAATTAGAGGAATAATAATAATAATAATAATAATAATAATAGCATGCACGTAAGAGTACAATACTTTAAAACACTAGTTGACATCTAGACTAACTGATCAAGGTAGTGGATCTGTTGGCTTTGAAGAGGTTTTGCATGTGTGTGTAGGTGTTGGGGGTAAACTGAGCTGCACTTTCGTGGGAATATAAAACACTGGGGACGGATGAGTACTTTAATCCCACTTTCAATCGTGTAATCTGAACTGTCACACTCCTGTACGCTTTTCACCTTCAGCTCCAAACACATCTTTAGTGGATCAGCCTTAAACCCATTCTAGTTACTGTCACACTGGGGTTGTAAAATATTTACCACCATGATTCAGGGAACAAAAATCTATGTGTTAATTGAACCCTGAATTCACTCAGTAAAATTCTAATGGACTTCAATGAGGATAAATGCATGAGGACAGACCCAGGAAGCTTGTGCATGTAGCTTCAACATATGCTGCATACACCAGAATGCCAAAAATAAAACAGAAAAACTGTTTTGTGTGAATGATCAGCATAAAAAATTATTAAACTTCTAGAATGTTCAGACGAGACACAACACTGAAAAAAATCAAAATCTTATCAAGTGTATTTTTCTCATTGCTTGTCCAAATATCTCATTACATGTAAAATAAGATCTAATCACCTAAAGGGGATTTAATTTCATTTAAAGAACGTATTTTTAGACAATAGACCATGAACATTTTATTTCAAGAAATTGTACCAAGATAATTAAAAAATTTTTTTTACCTAGTTCAAATCAATTTTGCTTAAACATCTAATCAGTTCTTCCTCTCTATCTTATTGATATGGAAAATATCTACTTTTTCAATTGAATATCTTTCAAGTTACTGCGTTAACACAAAGGATATGTGGCAGATCTGGTGGCAGCAGTCAGACCTAAAACATAATATCTCCGAACAGAGTGTCAGGGATATAAAAAGAATGACTTTTCAATGAGATACAAGAAGTTATTTTAGGCAATAGAGCTTGAAAATCATATTTCAAGAAATCTTATCAAGATGATTTTGACAGTTGAGTTTTTTGCTTGAATTTTAAAAAGAGGCTGCCTCTGCAGCTACATGACTTTATTAACATTTGGATCACTGCTGTTGATTGGTTCCTTTTTTCCTGATATTGTATCCTCTCTCATCTGCCAAACAAGTCAATGCATAATAAAACACACTTTTTTAATTCAAGTTTGACATCAGTAGTTTCACAGCTTCACTGCTGTGACATTGAAATTCTGGTTCAATTTATGTTTTAGCGCTCTTTAACTTCATGATCCATTTTAAAACAGTTCTTAAAAGTGATTAAACAGTACTCATGGTCCACTTCTTTGATAAAGTGAATAAAATAGTTATATTTTGCATGGTAACTATTCTTTAAGTTATTCCATTTCAGACGTGCACTTGCTCATTATAATATATTTTACATTTCTTCTACATCTTCCACAGAGTTTCCAGATTGTTCCTGCTTTCATTCAGTTTCTGAACTGCTTTGTCCTTGAGACCCCCAGGATGAACTAGCACTTCATCAACATATCTCCTTGTAAATTGTCGTCACAAATTTGTCAATACTTTTTTCCATTGTTTTTGGAAAGAGGTGCTTTCTGCACGCTCATTCGTCATCTGAACCCGCTTTATCCTCAATAGGGTCACGGGAGTCATTGGGGGCCTAATCCAGCTATAATGGGTGAAGGCGGGGTACACCCTTTATGAGTCTCCAGTTCATCTCAGGGCTGAACATATATAGACAAACAATCACTGTCACATTCACACCTATGGACAATTTAAGTAACCAATTAACCTATCAGTGGATGTTTTTGGATGGTGGGAGGAAACCGAAAACCCACATAGACACAGGGAGAACATGCAAACTCCACACAGAATGGTCTGGCGTGGGATTCGAACCAGGGTCCTTCTTGCTGTGAGGCACGAGTGCTAGCCACTGCACCACCGTGCTGCTCCTGTCTTTCTGCTCCTAAAATTATTTTTGGTAAGATTTCTTGAAATAATACTTTCAAACTCTATTATACTTATATCTCACTGAAATGTTTAGGTGATTATGTCTAATTTTAAGTGTAATGCAATATTTTGACTAGAAATGAGAAAAATACACTAATATTTAATAACAGTTAGATTTTTTTCAGCCTTATGAGACTGATTTCAGTGCATGACAATGATAGCCAGGAAATCGCCAAAACGATCAGCAAATGATAAATATGGAAAACATGAACTTATAAACATGGAAAACACTAACTTCTTTATTATGCTCTAGCTATGTGAGGTATAAACTCTGCAGGCACCACCTCCTCAAGCCTCTCTCTTACCTGCTGACAGCTCATCACAGATCCCTAACAACTCTAGGGACAAAATAACAAGCTCCCGCGCTAAAGCCCTCTGATCACTTTCAAGGCACTGCATTTTTAATGATGCAATTAGATTCAACACTGCTGACTGTGCAAGCAAACTGTAGTCACAGCCAACAAAAACTCCGATTAGGACTGTCATTAAGGTTATTCATCATCACACTGCTCACGCCAATTATATTGAAATCTCTCACTGTACCCGGACCTTAGGAGTTTACTGATTCTTGGCGAGACTACTGAATTTGAGGGAAAAGAAAGTAGAAGAGACATGAATGGGAAACGACTGACAATGGAGTAACAAAGAAGACTAAAGTATCTGCACAAGATGTTCAGTTAAGGACACTTTAAATCTACAAGTTTTGTGCTTCCTTTACTTTAAGAAGGACAATTTGGAAAGTAAGGATTACCAACATAAAACACAGATGCACCACTAAATACCATCCTGTCACAGGAAACAGCACACAGACAAGTAAATAACTCTTCTCGTTCCTAACTCTTGCTACTATCATCTTCCTCTTCATCCCTCTTCCAGCCCTCCTGTCATGCGCCTTGCTCTTTCTCTAGCAGCACGCTGTGATTATGCACACTGCGCTCACATTTAAATGCTACTCGCCTCAATTTCCGGCCAATATAACAAAAGCAAAGGAGAGGCGGGAATGGAAAAACCAGCCCACGGAAGGAAGAGCAATAGATCTAACAGCTGATGGAATGAAAAAGGAAATGAAGAGTGAGTGCAGATGGTTGGAAAAAAGTGAGTTGAGAAAACTGGGGAACTTTTTGCAACATTATATATTCTATTATATCTGGTTTACTACAAATTGCTCAGACAGCATAACATTCCCAATTTTTCTAAATGTCACCGAATAATTGGACGGTATAGTTGTCATCTGAAAGAAAATAACCATAATTTCCTTTATTACATAACTGTTGTGAATACTCCAGAATAGGAAGGCATATAAGGCATCACAAAAAAAAGAATCATTTAATTTAATTTTTGGGTGTTGCAGTTGTCTCCACAAATTATTTTCATTCATTCATTATCTGAATTCATTTTATCCTCACTAACATTGCAGGGGTCACTGGAGTCTATCCTAGCTATGCTTATGGGTACACCCTGGATATGACCCTAGTTCATCACAGGGCTAAATGATTTTCAAGTGGTATGTGTCATGAAAGGTTGTGGTGAAAGGACTTAAATGCACAGTGGTGAAGGGAGAACAGATTTAATAAAGAAACAGAACAAAATGATGACAGAACCAGAGAATAAAACAGAACCAAAAAACAAACAAAACCTGGGGTAGATCTGTCAGAGTCTGTGACCATTCAGCCCAGTACTTGAATTATACTGTGAAAACTTCAATAAAAAAGATATTGATCAAAAAAGACATCACTGTCTTGTCCTGCAATGATGTACAAGGACTTTATGGGTGAACATACTATTGAAAACGTACATGTCATGATAAAAATAGAATAATTGTTTTCATCACTGGACTGAAATTCTGTTGGTTATCAGGTTTATGAGGTTATAAAGTTATTATATATGGTATTATTATTTTTCTATGTTCACTGTTCTAAACTGTGAAAGTTCTCAATTTACATGATTCCAAACACATCTTTGGTACTATTATTGACAACACAAACTATGATTAACTAAAACTAAAAGATGATTTTTGATTTTACTGTTGGTATTTTCAGGGTGGGATGATGGTGCAGTGGTTAGCATTCGTGCCTCACAGCAAGAAGAACCCTGGTTCAATTCCAACACCAGACCTTTCTGTGTGGGTTTTGCATGTTCTCCTCATGTCTGTGTGGGCTGTCTCTGGGTACTCTGGTGTCCTCCCAACATCCAAAGACATGCACTGATAATAATAATAATAATAATAATAATAATAATAATAATAATAATAATAATAATAATAATAATAATAATAATAATAATAATAATAATAATAATAATAATTGATTACATTTCTATAGCACTTTTCAAGGCACCCAAAGCGCTTTACATTAGTGATCCATTATTCATTCACTCTCACATGCTCCCTCTGGTGGTGGTAAACTACATATGTAGCCACAGTTGCCCTGGGGCAGACTGACAGAAGCGTGGCTGCCATTTCGCGCCTACGGCCGCTCTGACCACCACCGAACATTCATACGCATTCATACACCAGTGTGAGCGACAGTAGAGGCAAGGAGGGCAAAGTGTCTTGCTCAATGACACACCGGACCGACTAGGACAGAGCAGGAATCGAACCACCAACTACCAATCGACCTGCTCTACCAACTGAGCCATGGCCGCCCCAATTAACCTGATAGGTTAATTGGTTAATCTAAATTGCTCTTAGGTGTGAATGTGATAGTGATTGTTTGTCTATATATGTTTATGTTCAGCCCTGAGATGAACTGGAGACTCATATAGGGTGTACCCCGCCTTCACCCATTGTGGCTAGATTGGAACCCCAGTGACCCCCGTGACCCTAGTGAAGATAAACTGGGTTCAGATGACGAGATGAGGCTGTTGATATTTTCTGTCTACAGAGCTAAGCAGATGACTCAGCTCTTGAACATTTTCTTTTTCTTTTGAGTTCCTGAAAATACTTGATATAATAATAATACAGATATATGTAAACTACCTTCACACTTTTTTCAGTGAGTAAATCAGTCTGTGTATACTTGGTGTTCATTTGTTGTTTTTTTTGGGGGGGGGGGCTGTGACTGTGCTCTGGTATGAAACTTCTTCCTGCTATGGATAGTTTAAAATATCAATACCACATACACCCACTTTAAGTTCTATAAATGAAAGAAATCAAAAAGATCTATTTAAACTTAATTGCATTAATCTGAAAAAACAAGAATCTAATTTACATAAACCTTCTTATTGACTATGTGTAAGCACTGATTAATGAGGCATTATTAACCGTCTACAACTACACAAGTCGAATATATAATTACTAAATGCAAATACTGTTCTAATCTGAATGTCAATAAGAAACTTCTTGGTCATTTTTTTACTCACTCTGCTGAGTTTGTGTAAAGTAAAACAAATGTGGAATGTAATACAAAAAGAATATATAAACAACACTAATATCATCATGCATTCTGTTTAAAAACACACCACATACACTGATCATGAAAAATTCACTATATTGTTTCATGCCAAGGCGTACTGTGGATTATTTATTTTGCTTCTTTGTAAATTGTCTAGTAAGTACACTATTGCCCTCCAGCCAGTGCATTCTTTATCATCATCTTCTCCCTAGTCCTGAGTCATGGGATTTTTAAAACTCTGTATGTTTTGGACATTTTCTTCTCTGAATACTAAAACACTTTTTATACCAAAGAAATTATCATTAAACTCAAGTTATTGTTCACACAGAAATGTATGAAAGGTTGATATGATGTTCTGCTGCAAAAAAAAATTCATAGAATAAAAAAACAAAAAACGATTCACTATGTACCTCAAATTGTGGATTAATTCTTAAAAAGCCTAGTCTGGAAATACCTCTAATAATTAGTGGCCAATTTTAAAGCTACCTTTTATGCCCAAGATTTCAGAAAAAGTGGTTGCCAAGCAGCTAGAACAGCATTTTATGCCCTATTCACACCTATAGACCACTGGTAATTCAGAATAATGATGGTCCCATGCGAGTGAGCGATGTCCGTGATTTGCTCAGTAATAATTCAGCCACAAATTACCTACAGTGTTTCAGCGGAAACCAGATGTCCAGTGATAATTGAAGTCCCTTGTGAATGCGTATGTCTGTGCTTGTGATTTCAATTGTGCACCTCTTGTCTTTTTCTGGAGTGAATAATGGAGGAAGCGGCCAAAATTTGTGTGTCAGCATGCGGTAAGGAAGATATGATCACGCCTACCCATATGTACACTAATATTTATAACTATCTGAAGTAGTCTGTATAGTCAGTCGGCCGTTGGCCAGAGGGAACGTCTCTGCTAAGAACTGTCGATTCATTTCCATTGTAATCTGGAGACTGTTTTCATCTGCACTGACCCTGCTCTTATTTTGAAGGCGTGGAGCAAATTTACAGACTAAATCCCAATTCCCT
The DNA here is from genome assembly GCA_020466265.1 of Siphamia tubifer. NCBI lineage: Eukaryota > Metazoa > Chordata > Actinopteri > Kurtiformes > Apogonidae > Siphamia > Siphamia tubifer. The sequence continues at coordinate 25,678,338 of CM035795.1, read as the reverse complement.
CTTACTCTTATGCATACTTTGTTTTCATACTTCCTTATTAACCCTTATGCGGTCCTTCGTAAAAAGGCACACTGGCTGTGTCCTACAATCGGGTCATAAAGACCCAGATTCCAAAGTTCAGTTCCATAGACTCATCACCCCACCCACCAAGGATATTTTTCAGTAGTAAGCAATGGCACCAAACAGTACGTATTAAAAGCTACATATGTGAGCCAACAGGTCACTTTGACCTGAAGGACCGCACAAGGGTTAATGTATTGAGACGAAACAAGATGTTGTGAATTTACAACATATCTTGTCATAATGTCTGTAATTTGCGTGAATTACAGACTTTTGTTTGCCCTGTCCGAATATACCACACAATAACACAAGGTATGGGGGTAAAAGCGAATTACCAGTGGTCCACAGATAATTCTTATCCCGTGCGAATAGGGCAATAGATGTATTTCAGTCTGGTTACTATCAGTGGCACTTTACAGAGCCTGCTCTTAATACATATACATACATAATATATACATAATACTAGACAGCTTAAGGGACTAGGTAGGGATCTGTGGGCGTGCCCTTGACTGGTTTACCTTCTATTTGGTTGACAGAAGTTTCTTCTGCTGCTGCTACTCACATGTCTGAGTGTGGGGTGCCCCAGGGTTCAGTTTTGGGTCCGATTTTATTTTCCCTTTATATGCTCCCTTTGGACATTTTAAGAGTGTCTCCTATCACATCTATGTTGATGATCTTCAATTTCATTTTTCTTTTAACATCAAGATAATAGCTAAGGTAAATGAACTGCATGAGTATTTGACTTATGTTAAGAACTGGATGGCATTGGATCTCTTGGTTCTAATGTTCTCTCTAAAATCAAATCATCATTTTGACCAAGCTATCCTTGACAAGCCTTGACGAGAATGTAAAAAAAAGCAGACTTGATCATACTATCTTCATCCAAGGACCATTGCTAAAATCTGGTCCATAAGTCTCGCATTATACGTTGGAAATGATTATCCATTCCATGCTTTTACATTGCCAGGCTTAGACTACTGCAATTCCATTCTTTACTTGCCTTAGCAACTCATCCATGGACCAACTTTAGCTAGTGCAGAACGCTGCAGTTAGACTGCCTCTGTGATAGTGATGTGCAGATTGATACTGCAAAATTGATATTTCTGTAACCAGACCTTTACACTCACAAATCAAAATATCTATACTCTTAATACTTGGGTTATTTATATAACATATTATTTATTTATTATTATTATTTTTACATGTTCCTGTTATTAAGAATATTTGTACAACGCATCAGTATAGGATCAATACTGCCAATACCAGCTTGAATTTTATTCAATATCAGATCAGAAAAGAAGTCTATGGTAGTGAACATCACTACTCCACGGACATTGTCTCACAATTCATGTGTTTTTCTATAGAGTTTCTGATTTTACATGATTTTATTTGGGATTTCAGAATTTTTTTTTGTCTTATGTCCTTCAAATCTGTAAAGCACTTTGTGAGTTTTTCTCTGCTAGAAGTCCTACATAAATAAATTATATTTACTAATTAAATTCAATTAAATCATTTGGAGGAGATAAAAATGTAGAGGAATTTTATAAGGTTGGATATTGATTGGTTGACTTACCCTCCATGGGAGTATTGCTGTCCGGGCGGTTGGCGAAAACCACATCTACATACTCCATCTGCATCCGCTGTAGAGAGCCCTTTAAGCCTGACATTAACACAGTAGCATACAGACTCAGTAATCCAACAAAAGTAAGTGCATTACTGTAAAACAGTGCTTCTCAACTAGTGGGACATGACCCAAAAGCGTTTTTCTGGTCAAAAAATAATGTTAAGGCACCACTCTTGTGCTTTATTTTTTTTTTATTGAGCTGAAAGTTCATTCACACTCCCCAACACTAGGTGGCAGTAATGGACTAAAATGGTAATTAATACCAGATATTTTATAGTGTAAAAGAAGACCCTCAAATTTCTTTTCTAATCATGGCCAAACTCAGGCAGACAGTGTGTCTATTTATTGGTATCACTTACAATGTATCTAATTTATTGTTAAAAGACAATATTTCCATATTTAGTTTCACCACCTTTGGTTTAATTAAACTTGTTTTCTTTGCTAGCATAGAGTGATATTCTGTATTGTCCTAGGTGTTTTTATTGAACACATTTAAGAAGTTTAATAGCTGATCAGCGAGGGGTGAGAGCAGGTATTGAAGCCAGATCAGCTGAGAACCACTCCTGTACACTCCTCACTTCAGTAAATGTAGAAGTTCATAGATTCTGCTAATAAATGGGTGCGGGTCTCATTAAAAATGTGCTGTATGTGTGTCAGTGTTTTGTTATGTTTTACCTTCAATAATGTGTTTCCTGGACAGGCCCCTCTCAGTCTCTGCTCTAATGATAGAAAAACAGAAAGTAAAATGAGCTCAGCATCAGTGCAGCTATCAATCACAATGAGCGACGCACAGACCCGACAGCCTCCCTCCGCTGTCTGACCCCAGTGAGACAAGAGAAAAACACAAGATCAGAAAGTGCATATCATGTTGTTTTATGGAAATGGGTCAGCGGGCTTTCAACTGTTCAGCCTCATTATGCATGTGAACTCCGGAGAACACCGTCAGAGGACTGAATCTCACAGAAATGAAGGAATGTTCAGGAACCGATTGAATGAGTTCATCCTTATCACCAGAGCCAGTTGGACAGTCTCAGGAGCTTGACAATCTCAGCTTATGTACTGTATGTGTGTGTGCTAAGAAACAGATTTCTTTATCCACTATCCAGCTCTGGACTCAGAAGATGAGTCAGTGGTCCAAGGGGGTTTTAGTGTTTGTGGCATTATGTTTCTTTGGTTCCTTAGACAGGATAAAAATTCCTCAAAAATAAATTCTGTGCTTTCAGGAGGATTAATCTTTAAATGGTGAAAACTTTGAACATAACAAGACACATGGACATCACCACTTTATGTCATTTATAGTTGATATTATTAATTAACAATAAAATAAAGACAATAAAGTCATGTTATGTCTTGGTATAAGTCATTTAAAATGCAGTAATACTGTACCTCACTTTACAAAAGACCCAACTAACGAATGATCCAAGTTACGAAACGCCTTTACGTAAAATTTCTCTGAATATAAAAGAAAATTCAAGTTATGAAACAAAACCCCCGAAACATAAATACAGTACTGTACGTACTGTACGTAAATACGCACATACTGTACACTTATATATAGTGTGCCTTCGACAGTCATTCGTCACAGTTCTAACACGCGCAGGTAGCGGGGGGTCAAACCCATTCATTGTGTACGTGCTACCACGGTGCAAGGGTGCAGAGCTCTGCGCACCACTCAGTGATGCTTGTCTCCTCCTCCTTATTAACACTAAAGCCATGGCTTTTTGCTGTAAAGTTGACAGGTACATGTTCGTAATGTTTGTGCTCAGAACTGGTTGCATAGCAACTTGCGCATTGTCGTGCAGCACGGCAGCAGTGCTGTGGTGTGGAAGCACCTGTACTGTTGTTAATGATTAAATTGTTTAGGGGGTAATATTGGGGGCCTTGGAACGAATCAGGCCTTTTACATATAAAATGCGACTACTTATGAAAAAATTACGATACGAAACCACTTCTGGAACAAATTAATTTCGTAAATTGAGGTACCACTGTGTGTGTGTGTACCTCAATTTACGAAATTGTGTGTTGACCTGTTCAGCTGGGCAGTGTATCTCATGATAATAAACAACTTACTTTCCTCCCCAGTAGAGTTTGGTTGTAATTACGAGGCTGGATCGCCTAAGAAAAAGCAAAGAAAGATACACACATGAATACAGTGAGTAACACATAATGGATGGTTTGTTGTTTCTATGAGTTCTTTCTGCCACTAAAGTACAGTAAAAGGTTTAAACATGTAAACATCCGCCCCTCTTGGAACTAATCAGTGATGTATTCAACAGGTGTGAATGTGATGCCCACACTCTGCTGACACCATGTTATTATACATCTGGTGCTCTGTTACATGATTAAACTCTGCATATTCTTCTACAGTCCACAAAGTAACCAAGCAACTGTAAACTCTTCTACATTATTTTTTCATATATTATTTGTCATCAGACAGTACAGAGCTTCCTCCTCGATGATTCAGTCTCATTCAGTAAATCATCGTTTTTGATGAAAGTGAAACAACACTGAAAGTTGTGTGTTACATTATGCAGTGTGATCTCAGATAAAATCTCTTCTAACATTTGATAGTAGGTTGAAATCCCTCTGAACCGTCTGTTCCATCCCCTAGACTCATGACGATACTCAGATGCTGAGATGTCAACTTCAGTGTGTCTGCATTAGCAACAAACCGCCTACTGGTGTTACAGAAACAGCTCAGTACATGACACTAAGCTGCATAATGACGGACAAGAGAGAAGCAGACAAACGTTCCCACATGGGAGGTTCATACTAAACGCAAAAGAGTTGCTTTGCATTTAAAAAGGCCATGAAATCTACTAGCAGAAAGGTTATTAATTCCTTAAAGGTGTCATTCCATCATCATTTCATTAATAGTGTTGTGTTCACCATTGTTATTGAATGCGTCTGATTGGCTCAGAAAATGAATGTTTGAAGGAACACTCCCCCTCCCCTCTCACTCTGTGTGTGTTTAAAATCCCAGAGTAGCGTCCAGGTTTTGTGCCATTGCTTGTTTTGAAAACATGCAGGAGAAAAAAACGACACTTTATTTCCACAGAGAGCAAATGAACCAGTTTGATCCTCAATTTTTTTCAAGTTTGTGCAGCAGCTACTGTGGTGCCGTCTTCTTTTGTAGATGCTAATGCTAATGCTACTTTAGATTCGGTGCAATGGGGGACAGGCTTAACCCCACGTAGGTGACGCCAATGTCCACATGACGTGTAGTGGACAGGCTTTTTCTTAGTCGCTCCTTTGTTTGTGTTGTTTTCTATAAATGGTCAATACAGCCAGTGGAGGGGACACACCACGCAGCAAACGCAGCATGTGTTGGTAACTCGGGATGACCCATCAGATTCCAAAAGGAGCGTGAAAAGTGGTTTTCAGCGGAATGACACCTTTAACACTTCCAGGTGCACACAATGCCAAAATCTAAATTTTACAAAGTGTATTTTTCTCATGTCTATTCAAAATACATCATTACACTTAAAATAAAACACAATCACTTTAAAAGTAACTTGTAAATGAGATATAAGAACTTATTTTTATACAGAAGATCTTGACAATCTTATTTTAAGAATTTTACCCAGATAAATTTCAGATTTTTTTGCTTGAATTAAGCAAAAAAAATATTAGAGCATTTAATTAATTAGTTGCAACCGGCTTGTGTAAGGGTATTATATATATATTTCTCTCTCTCTCTCTGTCTCTCTCTCTCTGTCTCTCTCTCTCTCTCTCTCTCTCTCTCTCTCTCTCTCTCTCTCTCTCTCTCTCTCTCTCTCTCTCTCTCTATATATATATATATATATATATTCTAAATTTTATTTATTTATTTATTTTTTCTCCCAGGAAAACATCTTGCAAAAAAAATCTGCCAATGGAACAAGTGAAATTGATCTTAGTATGATTTCTTGAAATGAGATTTTCAAGATCTATTGTCTAAAAATAAGTTCCTATACCTCACTAAAAAGTTACTCTTGAGGTGATTTTGACTAGAAATGAGAAAAATACACTTGGTAAGATTTAGATTTTTGCAGTGCACACCCTCACACACTGCAGCTCACACATATCATCAACACTTCCTCTGATGTTAACACTCTCCTCCTTGATCAATAATGAAAACAGAGCATGTTTTAATAACACCATAAAGGGAATATTTAAATGTGTGGAAACAGAGAAAACCCTGCAGCAATCAAATTATTTTCCAGCAGCTGCACAGTGATAAAATGTGTCCGCACCTGTTTATGCACAGAAATAAAAAGATAATGATAACAAAATAGCAATAATGTTTTCTACCTGACTTGAAATCAACAAGACACGGATGAGATGAAAGCAACGCTGTCTCTCATACACACTCACACTGACACACACATGCACCAGAAAAAGTAAAACCTCTTCTGTTATTTGTTTTTTTCTCTCACACATTTTTCCTCTTGCAACATACTGTACATACACATCACTCATCTCTATATTTCACACAGAAGCGATGAAGCAATCAGACACATTAATGTCTCCATTACCTCCAGCACTTCTTCTTGATAATGTTTCCTAGAATGATTTCAGCCCTGCAAGGCAATATAAATGAGGCAGCGTTATCAAATTGTACTTTCCATCAGAAACAATCTCCAATATCAATTCATTGTGACTAAACAAAACAGCCCTTAATGTGTTAATAAAAATGCCATGACACAGTGACATCTCCTTATTTTTGACTGATTTTGTCCCTTGTAATGGTGTTGTGATCTATCTTCTGCCTGAGATTTTGTCATAAATCAGGTAAAGTACAAAATTTTTAGTAGTTCTTAATGTAAGGACATTGTTTTTACTGCAGTATGCATTATTAACATAGTCCTTAAGTCAGTCTTGTGTGACTTTCCAAAAGTTTAAAACTTCAGGTGATGTGACACTAATGAATATATTTTCTCTTCAACATAAACTTCCAGCTGGCTGCAAAAGGTGCTCTTGGATGTGTGCCCAGACTTGGATTAGATGTATCAGATTTTTTTTTAAATTAGTTTTGTTGTTGGTTATCAGTCATTCCTACACCCAATGCATTCAAATCTTAAATATCCTCACTACCATGTGTTTAAAATTCATCATTCTTTACATTATCTATTATACAAAGCATTTGCAGGTTTATTAAACAGTATTATTATTATTATTATTATTATTATTATTATTATTATTATTATTATTATTATTATTATTATTATTATTATTATACGAAGAAAGAAAGAAATTATTTCCAAGTAACTTAAAGACACTATTCACATTATGAAAAAAATAGAAAAAAATTAATTTATAACTATGGATAAAAATAGATATATGAACTCTGGGTTTTAAGTTAAATATTTAGCATTTTCTATTTATTTTTGCATTCTGATAGTGTTTATTGTTTTCAGTATTGCTGTGCGAATATGTTATATTTATCAAAGATGAAGATGTGCTATAAGATAATATATAAAGGGGAGGCATGAAGACCAAGTGATAATTCTGTGTCAGTTCCCAAAGGAATTTTATCCTCTATTTAACCTTTCAGAAGTAATTTATCATAATTTATTACAATAACATCCTTTGTATTTTTTTCATTGAAAATCATGTATTTTCCTATATTTTATTTGCTGATTATATAGATGTCCATAAAAGTTCAGGTTAAAATTGAGAATTTTTACATCAGAAACATAGAAAACTGAAGAAAAGCAGTGTTTTTGTCCAAAAAAATATAGTATTGACTTAACATAAACCAATTGTCTAATCTCATCACACATAACACATAATCATCTGAATAGTAACTTTTTCAGTGAGATATAGAGAACTTATTTTTAGATAATAGATTTTACCAAGATAATTTTCACTTGTTCCATTGACAGATTTTTTTGGTACTTGGAATTAAGCCAAAAAAAAAAAAAAAAAAAAAAAAAAAAAAAAATCTGCTAATGGAAAAAGTAAAAATGATCCTGGTAAAATAATATGAATATTGAAAATGATTTTCAAGATCTGTTGTAAAAATAAGTTCTTACATCTCACTGATAATTTTCTCTTAGGTGATTATGTCTTATTTTAAGTGTGATATTAGGATTTGAATTGAGAATTCTAGAGCTACAGTGAAATAATTATACATTCGTGTGATATCCCTTTTCTTTTTTCTTTTTTTTTTGGTTGTATCGGAGCGTCCTTTTGAAATGTGGAATTTCTTTTGCCTACTTATGTTTGAAATAAAACCTATATCAAAAAACTGGCACATATGGCCACATTTATGAATGATTCACCCCAAATCTGAATTTTTTAACACTTCCTGGAATAACGGTAGTGCTCCGTGTCTGCACCTGATCACTAAAACATGAATAGGAACAGTCATATGACACCAACCTGCCACCAGCATAGACCTCAGCTGTGTCGAACAGGTTGACTCCACTCTCGTAGGCGATTGTCATTAACTGCTCTGCGACCTGGAGACAAACACAGTACAAAGAAAGGTCAGTTAGATTTTCCTTTCATTCATTTCATCTGTCCTCAAATTTGACTGTGATGTTAGAAGTTTAGCCAAAACTTAATCAAAGTCTGACCTATGGGAGAAGGTTCATGTTTCATTTAAGTAGATCTCAGACCAAAAGTGGAGTTTAAATGTAAGTCATTTATACTTAAGAAGGTCCCGACAATGACCTTTATGTAATGAACTACTTTGAAAAAGTCTTTATTCCAAAGAGAAACAAAAGGCAAAGTGGGAAGGGGAAATTTATCTAACAGTAAACTGAGATTCGCTATTGAAAATTATAATCTAAGTCATTTATTAACATATATACACTACACTACAAAAAATCAAAATCTTATCAAATGTAATTTTGTCATTTCTAGTCAAACTATCTTGTCACACTTAAAATAAAACATAATCAATTATACTTTTCTTTTCTTCAGACAAGTGGGAACAAAAAAAGAAAAGTATAATGATTTTAATAGAAGACAAATTGAACATGATTAGCCTTAAGATATAATGATTATAATTTTTTAAATAATGATTTATTTAATGATTGGGACAATGTGATTTATTGTTGTATTTTCTGCTTTATTTTTATGGTTTGAATAATGTACATTACAAACACAAAGGAAATCTGGATATCCACTGACCGTAAAATGTGACTAACAGTTTTAGTAATATGATGTTGAAATGAAAATTGTTCATTTCTCCCACTTATTATCACGCTGCTCTTGTCTAGTCGTCAATCTATGAGTCAGAATGGCCATCTCAAATATTCCATTCACAATTTGTAGCCAGTCATTTGTTGTAGGTGGTTCTAATCTACACCATTTTATGGTGATAGCTTTTTTACAGGCTCATAATAGCATTTTAAACACATTTCTATAACTTTTCCAACTTTATTACCAATAACATAAATGAGATTTATTCCAAATAGATGAAGTGTAGCTGGAACCTGGTCAAAGTTAATTACAAATGCTCATAAATATGAATAAAAGGAGGAATGTGTCTTGAAACAAGGTTATTCCAACAATATAGGCAGTACATACAACACTGTGCAGGTATAGTGTAAGGCCACTCTTAACTATATTTTTTACACAGTCCTAACGAGCATATTATCTATTTCTCAGTTGCAAATAAAATACAATAAAAAGAAAATCATGCCCATCAGTAAATACTCAAAACATATAAATCACATAACTTCTAAAGGAAAGTCACTATTCATTGTGATCTGTCCCTATGAATGGAAAACAAACAAACAATAAAAAACACTGAATATGTTCAATGAAGCCACAGTGAATCTTATCATGTTCATGCAGAACACTTCAAGACATGTAAAGTACAGAGGAATGTCACCATAAATATTCGCCTTTTTTTTTTTTTTTTTACATTTTAGTTTATTCTTGTTAATAGACCTTTCTCACAACTTCCATATTTTATACCAGAAATACGCAAATGTAGTGTAACCCTACTTCCACACCGGCAAATTTTCATGGACAGTGAAACAAAGGTGACACAGTTTTATGAGTGTCACAGTGTGGAAAGTGGACATCATATGCCATGGTTTTGAAAGTTATGGTGAACACAAATAATCTATTTTTAACTTAAAATGTAGTTAGCAGTAAGTCACAGTAAATGTATGAACACTGATCAAACCTGTAGTTTGTGCCTCATTTTTCCTTTGCAATAGGTACCATCTAGCCCTCACAAAAACCTGCTCGTCTACTACATTTGATACTTTAGACAAGCAAACACAGACATAAACAGAGAAAAATGTTAACTGAGGATGATAGCATTTGGCTAATGTTAACATTATGCTAACAAGACATTGACTTGAACCATAGACAGAACAAATTGAAAATAGTGAAATAGTCCATGTCCTCTATACATAATACATACATAACCCTATAACCCTATAACCCTATAACCCTATAACCCTATAACCCTAGTCCTAGGTAGAAGTGGACATACTAATGGTTTGTGGTCCTAGTTATCAGTTCATTAGCAGTTAGCAGTTAGCCCCAGTGCTCTCTCCTTACCTTGATACTTATGGACAAATTCCTCATAGAAAAATTTGTAGCTTTTATCAAGTTTTATTTTTCCTCCAAGATTCTTCCGATATCCACAAATGTAATAAGTGGTAAATCCCTTAAAGAAGTTGAGAACACTCTCTCTATCTTACCAGCTTTTTACTGTTTTGACGTTTTACAGGAAGTTCGGATACACAAACATGACGTACTTCCGGTTATTGTGAGAAAGGTCTATGGTCTTCTATATATTTCAGTTGTATCTTGTTACAGACACTGAGAAATGCATTTGTACATTAAAATATATCATTAAACTCTTGTAAAAATAACAAAACTACTGTTTGCTCAACCTCTTTTCACAGTACTGTATGATAACTGATTACTGGTACTTGTTCTTTAAAATATGAAAAAATTGTAAGAAACTGTTTCCTGTTCACATTTATAAAGTTACAATAATGGAATTATGTGTATCGATCATCAAAGTAGGTATTAATCAATGTAACTGCAAACTATTAATTAATAGTGTATTAAATGTTGCAGCTCTAGCCTGAATAAAACTATAGATAACATATGAAAAAGATCCTTGACTGGAAATATAGATATTCTGTCTGGAACAAACCCTTTATTGATCTTAAAACTGGTGTAATTATCAACAAAACACAGTGATGTATCTTCACTATATCAATTAACACATACATCTCTTTTAGTCAGTTATATCATAATTAAAAACTTGAGTAGGATAAGTAATGTGGGTCTGATGCTGTCATTCAATAGGAAGAAAGTTGAATATTCGAAGTGGACTGACAGGACACAGGGAGCTTTAGATGTCCAGGAGCAGGAGGAAACATTAAAAAACAACAAACCAAAAAAATTACAGAAAGGCAACAGAGAATATGCACTTCCAGACAAAGTGCCTTTAACCCTAACAGCAGTAATGGAACATAGAGATAGAGCTGACCATGTGAGACTACTTTACATACTGTTTAGTACTGAGTTCTTTAGTATAGTTCTGCAAAAATCTAAATCTTACTAAGTCTATTTTTGTCATTTCTAGTGAAAATATCTCGTCAAACTTAAAATAAGGTGCAATCATCTAAAGAGTAATTTTCAGTGAGATATAAGAATTTATTTTTAAGACAATAGATCTTGAAAACCTTGTTTCAAGAAATCTTACCAAGAACAATTTCATTTGTTCCAGTGACAGATTTTTTCAATATTTTTTTTTCACTTAATTCAAGTAAAAAAAAATCTGTCAATGGAACACGTGAAAATTATTTCTTGATATAACATTTTTAAAATCTATTGTCTAAAGATATAGGATCTTATGCCTCACTGAAAAGTGACTCTTAAAGTGATTATATGTTGACAACAAATGAGGAAAAATACACTTTGTAAGATTTATACTTTTCCATTGAGTACACTGTGTTTGACTTCATACCTGCACTGTCAACTCCCTTCTTTATCACTTCTTTATCAGACAGAAAAAGTTTGCAGAGCTGCACAGTGTATTGTCTCAGCACTGCCATCATAATGAGTGCATGTGAAATAGTAATGTAATGCTAAGTAAGGCAAATTGCATCAACCGCAACCTGAAAATGAGCAAGAAACAGAAGAAAAATATTGAAATGTAAGATTTGTTGCAAAAAGACACAAAAAAACTAACCCTAACTTTTCCTCTTTTTTAATAAGCAGCATTATTCTCACTTTCTGTGCAGATGAACTCTCCCATAATAAATCCTGAGAATTTAACTCTTTTTTTTTTTTTTTTTTAATATCACAATATATAGCCTATATTGCAGACAGAAAATATGTTGCAATTTCAGGCCCCCCCCCCAATATCATCTAGTCATATTGTGCAGTAAATCTGTTGAAGTAAAGACTTCTTCTGAATAGAGCTGTGAAATTACATGTGAAAAATCAGTTATCTATGTGACGGATGGTGATGTCGACTCATTCCTCTTTAGTAACTAAAAGTCCATTTTTAATATCAGTGTGTGTGTGTGTGTGTGTGTGTGTCATGGGTTCTTACTCCATATTCTTGCACATATAGCAACAATAAATCATTACACTGAGATCCAATTTCTCTGTGGTGAGTTTTATTACATGGAGGTTTTAAGTGAATTTTCCATCATTTCTCTGTGGATGTGTGTGAATAGATGAGTCGGTTTGTGAATCTGTGGGGACACAGGGATGCGTGATGCACTTATGCATATATTACTTGTGTGTCTGTGCGTGTATGTATGTATGTATCCTGTAAGTGTTTCAGTTTTTCTTCATGTATCTTGTAGTGTCACTGGTTGCATTAGATAATCTGTCCACTGAGAATCTGTCTCAACCTTTTTTAAACTCCAGGTTTTTTCAGCCTACACAAACTAAAACCTAATATAAGTGACAAGAAAACCAGAGGTGTAAAGTAACTAAGTAAAAGTACTTCATTATTGTACGTGAGTAGATTTTTTAGGTATCTGTACTTTACTTGAGTATTTACTTTTCTGGCAACTTTTCATTTTTACTCCCTATATTTTTGTATAAATATCTGTACTTTATACTCTTTACATTCTCAGAATAGACTAACTAAACAAACGTTATATATTATAGTTATATGAATATTATCTCATCATTTTGACTTTTTATCTCATCATTTTTACTATTTCTCTTAAAATTAGGCATTTTATCTCATATTTATAAATTTCCTGCTCATATCGACAAAACTGTGACTCAATCAAACACATTATCTATACAGTAATTCACTTTTAAATGCTTTATTTTAGATACTTTTGAAACTTTTCTGATTTTATTTTCTGAAGTATTGTGTTCATGACAAAAAAAAGTTTTACTTTTTCACTTTTGTTACCTTTGTACTTTTGTTGTTTCGTTACTATTGAGAAGTTGTACTTTTTTTTACTTTTACTTAAGTAGAAGAGTTGAATCAGTACTTCTACTTTTACCAGAGTATTTTTTTCCACACAAGTACACGTAGTTGTACTTCTATTTAAGTACAGAATGTGAGTACTTTGAACACCTCTGAAGAAAACATAACTATGTAAAGACAAAGGGCATGTTTGAAGGGTATATTAAATCTATTCTATCAAAACGTCATGTTTGAAAATAAGTCAGTTTAATGTGGAAAAAATGGCACAATAAACGGATACTATTATACAGGAATATGAGTGGATTTGATATATGATATGATATAGACAATTATTTCAATTCATAATACAATAATTATATTAACAAAACTAAAAAATGATACAACAAAATTAAAATAAAAAAATACCCAGCAAAATGCAAAAGACAGAAATTGAAAAAAAAGGCAAAATATGTTAAAAAAAATACAAAGAGATGCGAACAAGATGAAAAATAATGCAAACAAACAGACTTTCAGAGAGTGTTTTTACAGTAGGAAAGTCTGTCAGTAGTGTTTGTTTGCAAACTTTATCACTTGAATATTTCTCTGCAACATTTGGCTGGTTACAAACTATCACCCTCAAAACCAAAATAAAGTACAATATGTATAATGCATTACTAGCACCACATTTTTTTTGGTTTTCAGTTTCATGCTGAAAAAGTCTGAAAAGCACTAGTTAATCCTGAAACCCAAATATTATCAATAATATATAAGAAAATAATTTTATCAACAAAAATGATGTGATTGGAGCAGCATTTACTATAATGCTTCAGAGGAAAGATGTACTAAAACTTTGATATTTTAATAAGATGAATGAAAACAATTGACATAAAGTGCCGGTTGACTGATGTTTTGTTTAAATATGATGAGGTGTTCATACGTATATATACATCGGTTTATCAACAAATCCCACCCCTGGCATGTATTGTATCTTATTTTGGTATGGATCCAGATGATGTCATCATGTCTATGCTTGTGCTGAGGTCAGCATATGAACTGCCTCTATAATAAATGTGTCAAGTTTGAAGTAAATTGAAACAAAAATGTGTGTTTTTATAGACATTGGAAATTTTGCCCTTCAGAAATAAATGGGGAAAGAAAAAAAACATAAAAAAAAAATCCTATATTTATATAAATGGTTTCTAAATGTCTAGGGGGAAAAGAGAATGCATTGTACAGTAATGTGCAGACAGTGTTTTGCAGAACTAGTAAAGCAGAGACAAACAGTCCTTCTCAATAAAACACACTAGGTCATTAATTCATGGAATGTCAGATATTGACTCAATCACTCTTTAAATGATAGCAAACTGGCACTCTTGAAATGTGTAACTCAAGTTTGGTAAAGTTTTACTACTTTCATTTTGGAAACACTTGTAGAAGCGTATTATTCCCACTGCAAGTCCTTAGCAAATGACCATCATTACAATGTAGTCATTAAAACTACATTTGAGCGACATTTTCCACAGTGTTTTCTAGTAATGCAGCACATCTCAATGGTCAAACAAAGTCAAGAAAAAGACATTTCAGAACAACTTAGAAGGCTCATTCAGTGGCTAAGCCCTGGACTACCATTAAGGCAAACAGAGCAGAATGGAAAGACAGAGCTGAGTAAGAGAGAGAGAGAGAGAGAGAGAGAGAGAGAGAGAGAGAGAGAGAGAGAGACAGAGAGAGAGAGAGAGCTTATAGAAAGAAGAGGTCAGTTTAGGAGAAATAGATTTGGAGAAAAGGCATGGTAGAGAAAACGAACAGCCTGTTCTGTCTCCTAACTGGTCTCTGCTGAGTGCGGCTGAGAAACAATCTGCGTTACAACTGTTGGGGGCACTGGAGGGTGATTTTCAATTAAGAGGAGGAAGGACAGGGCCATCCATTTTGCAGACGTAAGAAAATGAAAGATTGAGATAGAGGAGAGAAAGAACTTGAATAGAAAACATTCATTGGATAAAAACAGATGACAAGTACTGAGAGATCAAGGACAAACTTTTTTTTGCTGGTATATGGTAGAAAAGGTGCTGAGAATGGAATTATGGGAAGAGGAGGCGTAACACTGGCAGAGCTAAATGTGATAGATTCTAATGGGCAGCTGTTTGGCCTTTGGTGAACGCTCAGTCACGTCAAGTCGAAGAAGTTTCCAAAAGGCCACTCAGTGTTATGGGGTGTGGGCAGTGACATTCACTATGTCAGAAAGTCAGTGTGATCTAACATCACCACTCACTCACATTTATGACTGTTTCTGACTTGTGGCCATTTTGGATGAATTGAAGGTGACTAATGTCTTTGAAATGGTGCTGTGACAAAGTCAGCAACACTACACATACATACACATGTGAGACATGTTGGAAGGGGTATTTTTGATATTCTACTACGTTTTAATGGCTTCATCAAAAGTAACACTGGTCACTGTTTTGCCATGTTGAGGCATGGTTATGGAATAAACAATGCATTTTGTATTAAATGTCCAAAATGTAGAAACTTTTTTAATTTCATTTTGTGATAAAGACACATTTTGGAATAAACTGTCCCAATACATTTTGTAACAAATTTTGTAGCATTATGTTATAAAATTATGAAAAAAAAATACACTTAAAAATACACTCAAAATAACAATAATAATATAACAATAACTTATTACTGTTTTATATCATTTATTTATTTTTTAATAAAAACAATAAGCTATGGAAAGTTCTGACCTACAGCAATTTGATGTGATTACCCCACATCCCCAAAAAGGAGGCAAGGGTTTTTTTAAACAAATTTACACTAAAACTACTGGACATTTTCAGGAAAGGTGGGTCGGTCCAGAAGACGTTCCATTCAATTTTGGTGAATGTAGGTCAAAGTTCAAAGTTTCGCAATTATATGTGATAGACAAATCAAACATGTCCTTTTCATTCCCATATACTCAGTTTTGCTCTCACTGTTGATGTGCTTTGACATCAGAACCTTGAAGATCAAATTTGAAGACTCCATGTCATGTAGGTACCGGAATGGCATCATGGCCTTGAGCAACCTTGAAAGGTCAAATCCATAGTCCCACATTTTGAGAGGGAGACCTCCATGAAGTGGTACAAGGTGGTGGAGTTTGTTGTGCTTGGTATCAGTTGTTTGGTTTGATTTGATTTTAGTTAAGTTTATTTTACCATTAAAATCTAACCATAAAAGACAATTACAGCAGTGTCTTATTTATAATATCAGTCTATCAAGCACAAGGAAACACTTAAAATGAGGTAGAAAAACAAATAAACAATAAACAATGAACAAAGAGAACCAAAGCTAACTTCATTTTTTTCTAAAATCATTGTAAAACACAACTTCCTGCTTCATTATGAATGAAGAGATCCAAGTGGCAGACATTTAATCCACCAGATTATATTGTTAGTTCCAGACTAGGTTTTTGATCCACATGTCTTGATACTTTTAAAGATGACAGATTTTAGCTTTTGTACTTTGATTGTGTAACTAGTGTAGCAATGTAGCCAAACTCTGCACCTTTACTTTCACCCACAGGTAAGAAAAACACTGAGTCAGTTTACTGAAATGCATAAGTAGCAATGCTTCAGGCTGTTGTCTTTGTTTGGTTTTTTTTTGGGGTGTTCTGTTTTGTGTGTAAAGCAGTGAGAAGAATTAGATTTCCTCGCTCTGAACAGACATAATGAAAAAAAAAAACAAAAAACAAGTTTGTCTCTGACAACCCCCGAATCAAGGCTGCAGTAACCGCCCACATTCTACCCACACAACCTTGAAACGGTTTTATGAGAGCACCTCCTCCTGCCGCGCTCACTTCATCAAAGTTAACATCGACAAGAAAAATTCACTTTAGGATTTATGGATCCACTTTTGGCCTTTGTGAATGTGTAAGCAACGCTCAGTTACATCCCACCATCACTCTTATGAACTCTCTGTCTGGGAATGTGTAATAAGACAGCTGTTTAGCTGTTTTTAGCAGCACTTCAATAAGTTTCCAAATACTTTACCTTATACTTTAAGGTATAAGTTGAAGTCTGTGTTGTGCTTGGAGGTGGATGTTTGTTTAAACAGAAAAGAGGTACTGAAAAAATTAAACAGATTTTTTTTTTTTTTTTTGCTGAGATACCAATTTAACTTCATGACATAGAAGTCAGTGTGCAGATTATCATTAGTATAGAATTGAAATAAGAAAAAAAAATACACCTCAGAAAAAAAATACAACAGCATGAACATCATAAGCATGCAGAAATATAACACGGAGACTTTAAGAAACATTGTGAAATGTTAAATTGTCCTTGTTTTTACTGGTTTGCTGAGGAAAAATGCAATAAAAATGTGAGAAGAAATAAACATTGCGATACAGATGAATACATATAATTACTTCTGTATTAACTTTCCTTTTAATGTTGAATTAATATTTTTCAGGAAACAAACACAGAGATAGGATTAATAAATGTCCTTCCTATTTGTCCCCCCTGTTTAAAGAATAGAACAGAGAGAACATCCAACAAAATGCATAAGTGTGAGGCAAAAATAAGTTAATTAAAACATTGATAATAGCAACACATCTGTAAAAACAGATGTGGTGCAACTCCAATTCTTTGTGGAATTGGAGTTGTATTTCCAATTATTATTAAAATGTATCATAAGCAGATGTCTTCAGCCCTGGTCCCCGGGGCCCACTGTCCTGCATATTTTATTATTAATAATAATAATAATAATAATAATAATAATAATAATAATAATAATAATAATAATAATTCATTTTATTTGTATAGCCCTTTTCATGGCACTCAAATAAAAAATAAAACAACAGTCCAACTACAATAAAAACAAACAAAAGAAAACAGATCAATCACAAATTAAAACAGACAGAATAAAAGTAATCAAACATTAAAAGCAATCTTTAATAAACACGTTTTTAAAAGGGATTTAAAAATGTTGAGGTTGGAACAGTGACGGATGGTTGGGGGGGGGGGGGGGGGGGGGGGGGGTTCCAGAGGTTTGGGGCGGCTACAGAACAGGCTCTGTCACTGTGCTCCAACACACCTGATTTAAATGATCAGCTTGTCACCCATCTCTGCTGAAGTCTGATAACGACCCACTGCTTTGAATCAGGTGTGTGGGAGCAGTGACATCGAAAACATGCAGGACAGTGGACCCTGAGGACCAGGGATGAAGACCACTGTTATAAGGAAAGAAACAGCTCAAAGTTAAGGAGAAGCACTGATATGTGTGTGTGTGTGTGTGTGTGTGTGTGTGTGTTCATGTGTTCATGTGTTTGTATGTGAATGTGTGTGTGTGTCCATGTGTTTGTATGTGTGTTCATGTGTTTGTATGTGAATGTGAGTGTGTGTGTGTGTGTTCATGTGTTTGTTTGTATGTGTGTGTGTGTGTGTGTGTGTGTGTGTGTGTCCATGTGTTTGTATGTGAGTGTGTGTGTGTGTGTGTGTCCATGTGTTTGTATGTGAGTGTGTGTGTGTGCAGTCCCTTGTAACTGTGTTTGTGTGCCAGACTCATTGTGCTTTTCTTAATAAGGACAGGGACACTGAACTCAGCTGAGGACGTTCACTATCTTTAGGGTGTATTTGGTAACAATGACATTGAACAGGGCACATTAAGGACACTAGGGGACTTTTGAACTCAAAAGCTTTGCATGTGATGCCTGTTCACTGTTGTGGAATGGCTTAAAGTTGCATGTCCAGTGAGGCTTTCTCTGCAGCCTTGGCTCTTTTTTTTTTTTTGTTTTCAATGGAAAAAAAAAATACACATTTAGCACAGATTCTCTTTAGCTGTAATTAATATGCAAAATATTTTTCAAATGGGTTTTTTTCTGCTCCCCTATCAGTCTGAACCAGGTTATGTGAAACAGTTTGAGCCAAACAGAGCAGCCTGGTTATGGACTTAAGTGCATTTGTGTTAGCAGTGACATTGGACTGGCGACTTTGAGAATAATGGAGAGTAGAGGGGTGTTAAGCTGAGAGCGTACCATGTGAGTTGTTGGCCTAAAGGTAAGACAAATAATACTGTTATATAACCTTACTGATTCTGAGCCCCCCCAAGGTGAGCTCTGTTCTCTGCTGCCTAAGTGTCACTCTAAACTAAAGGGTGCATATGTATGCAATGACAATGCTAAGACCCCGACAGCAACATCATAGCATGTTAGAATTCATCACCATGAGTTCATGTAATGGTGTGACCCTCACTGTGTCCATCCTCTGCTCCATCAACCATTAAAATTTAATGACTCTACAATCTGAATCATCACACCTAAAACCTTGGCAAGCATTGTAACTTGTTTAAAAAAATAGTGTCCCTCATTATGGCATGAATAAGTGATGAATAGCGGCGACAGAGCATTAGAGATGGAGCTACAAGCCAGATGAGCCTTTTAGGTATTAAGACCCTGGCAGCCAGCCAGCGGTATGGTCAGACCAAGGTTAACTGTGACACTTTAAACAACAAGGTCAGTGCTTTGCTTGTTTTGTTCTGTTATAAATGACTGTAAAAGGTGCAACAGGGGGAAATCACTTCTGGAGTGGTCAGGTGTCTTCATGTGGGTTCCATACTTTAACCCACGAATCAGTAGCCATGTTTCTATTTATCATATTTTATAAGCCTTTTGGGGAATTGCATTAGAAACATCTGGAAGCCACAGTAACATTTAAAAAAGGAGCGGCAATAAAAAAATAACAATAAATGCTAACACGCTCCTTTTCAAATATATGTAGTAGATGGCTGATGTTTAAATGTGATATTTGTTTATTTATGTTCTTTTTTGACATTTGTATTCAAAATAAATACATCAATCAATCAAAAAAAGAGTTAAGGTGCTTAAGATGAGATGGGAATGCATTTTCAAAACAGGTTTTGACTTTTTTTTTTTCCCATTTTCTCAGATATTCCCACAAACTGCTTAAATATAGAATAGAATATATAATATCGTAGAACAGAATAGAATAGAATAGAATAGCTACAGTTACGATCAGAAACAATGCAGCTTCTTCGACAGTATGGCAGTTACAATAAAATTAGAATACAAATACAAAAATGTGGTGCAAATCAATACAATTCACTGCAAATCCAGCATACAACAGATGGGCAAAATCACAACAATAATAATAAAAAAAAATAAATTTTCATGTAAACTAATGATACAACCAACTTTCCTTTGTTCCTCTTTTAACTAGCATTCCTCAGATCATCAGATCAGTCAATACAGAGATGTCATAAAGCTTTTTTTAAACACACATACCATTCTTTGCACTTTTACAACTTCTAAATGAGGAAAAAACTTTCATTACATAATTCCAACTCTGGTCTGTGGTTTGTATGGGATACATCTCAAGGACCTTCAGTGGAACATAATTAATTCCCAGGCCATAATTGAAGCTTGAGGTAAAGAGGGGAAGCAGACCATTCTTCTTAAGCTTCTGTGTCATACGTGTAAATCATCATATACATTTTACATCACAAAAAAGTTCACATAATGCTCTGTTCCTCCTCTGTTTCCATAACTTTGTGTATTTGCTTAAAACTGGTCAATGGAAACAATTTGCCGTTGTTTCTTTTTTTGTGACACTTACTGTAGTAGCCTGATTCAAATTTACTTTTGAATCAGACAGTACAATGCACAACAATCAAACCTCCAAATTGAGAAATATAAAAGAGTACACCATACCTCATCAGTTATCTGTCCACCAAACGTCACCCATGTTCCTGGAAGGGAAAGAGAGACATTTCAGCTTTAGAGACATGTTTTATCCTTTCCTGTTTTCTGTCACTGGCTAAGTCTTTAAGTTGGTGTGTGTTTGACATCCAGGTGTAAAATCTACCAATGCCTTGTGCTGTGACAGTCAAAATCCCCAGAGGAAAATCTGTCCTGTTTAGACCTGCCACTCTGCACTAAAGGATCACCTTGTGTAAGCACCTGTAGCACTTTGTGTCTTTACTTCTGACATATGGCTCGTTGCAGTCATGCATACAGTGATGACTTTGCGTCTTTAGTCAGTCCCCTCATATTACAGGCTTGTGTTTTTGTCACTGGATGCTCTTGATTGCGCTGCAAACAACGCTGATAAGCTAGACAAAAGCTTGAGCCACCCCTATCAGCGGAGACTCTAAACACATTCCCTCACTGAATAATGCATGTTGTATGCAGCAGAGAAACAGCCCATTGGCATTATGTTAAAGTAGTTTTAGCTATCGAAAAGTGCCCTGTTGCTCCAGATAGAAAGAGTAAGAGAAATAGCTTTTTATATCAGAAAATTGTCTGGTGCAATCCCTTTAACGATACACAGTTTACATGTGCAGTGGGACCTGCACGAAAATCTGAGGTGTCTAACAGGGCATGAGGTTGTGTTGTAGAGAGGATGAGCTTTACTAGTGGGGATGACCAGGAAAGAACTCAACACAGGCACAAGAAATTGTACAAAAATTATAGATGATTAGGGATTTCATCTGATATCTTTGGGGTTTTGTTAATTTATAAAAGGAAGCAGAGTGACTTATAAACACGCATTGTACATATTTGAGTAGGTATCTATAAGCACTTTAAAATTAGGGGAGATAACATTTTTAGGTGAAAAATGTCAAATTTCTGTTCTGTAACACGTTGATTTAAAACTGTTTTTTAAGCAACCATTCAAAACATGCAGTTGTTGACAGAAATTGCTATTAAGTAGGACAAAACCTTTTAGATATTATGTTCAACTATGCTGAAACCAAAATTTGGGAATAAAAAAAATTTCAAAACATAATGTGGGAACACATGTACAGATTATCATTGTATGCTTCACCCAAAATGTTGACTTATTTTTTTAAAACAACAATCCAGATATAATCACAACGCTTTATTTAATGTATTTTAAACAAATACAGTCTTACTTATACATTGTACTGATATAAATTACACATAAAATGTTATTTCTCCTTAACAGTTCACAGATAGTCTGCTTATATGTGACTAGTGTATGAATTCACACACTTAATAATTCTGAATTTTAATTTGTCAAAGCAACAGATAGTATTTACATGTCTTTTGGGTAATTTAATGCAGCCTAGCAGAAGGATCTGAACTTCCCTTGTACTATGTAAGTGGTATTTGAAAAAGGAGAACAGCTCCATAAAATAAAGATTTTTAGTTACAAAATGAGCCCACTGGATAAATGATATGTGAAATTTTACTTTTTTATGTTGATGTTCACGTTCACTTGATCGGACCCTACTAGTTCACATTTGATGATTAAATTAGAAATATATGGAAGGTGTTGTTTGCTTGAAGCCAACTGTCACTTTAATCTCTGTCTGTCCTGTGTCCTAGTGCTGAAAAAAAAAAACACTAAATGAATGGACAGCTGTTCTGTAGATTCCTATGACTTTCGCTGCTCAACTATCACAAAACAACTGAGAAGAAGTGAGAAAAAACCCAAACCATCTGCTCATTTCAACAGACAGGATGTTATGATATAATAGAGGTCACGATTCCATACATTATAGTATCATCAACTCCACATGGTGTAACTTGTAGAGGACACCCTGAGGGTAAATTGGATCTGTTGGTGCATAATGGTATTATTTGAAATTAATAAGGAGCAACTCATCTGCATCCTCAGCAGAATCATAATCATAGGTTGTTTTTTTTTTCAGCAGAGGGGGTTGACTGGTGCATGGAGTAATCGTATTAAGTGTTGGACAAAAGACGCTTTTGGACATTGTTCACACGAGTTACCATGACAACTACACTTGGCCTCTCCTGCATCTGCAGTCATTAGTAATGACCTTATCTGTGTATCTATACCAGTAATGTATGGCTTAGTGCATGCATATGTGTGTGCATAAACCCTTCCACAGTTAATTCCAGTTGCAGAGTTTTTAGAGTCTCAGTAAATTATACAAATGCTGTGGATCTGTAATGTCAAGTTTATGAGTTTTAAAAGATCAACTGTTTTATGTTTGACAATAAATTAAGTGAAAGAAAAAATGTCACTGGCCGCTGCTGGTGGAAAATGATGGTAGTGGTACTTTACGTTGCTAGGCAACGCTGGCAAATACTTAACTCTGGTGTTTTATGTTTTTTTGTTTCAGTTGAAGGACATTCACACCAAATTAAGTTAAATTGATGTACATCGTATAAATAGATACAGATCTATCTGTTCCAGTCTCATTTGTGGTTGTTTTTTTCCCCTGCATCCACGTATGTGATGTGTATGGAATGACAGGTCCAGTGTAAATGACTGTGAATTGACATGTGTTCAAATGTGGAGGAAAGAGAAGCTGCAGAAAGTTATAAGATGAGAGGAAAAGGATAATGTGATAATGTTGCAGGTTTGACTAGATGCGTCATTTCTTCTATCAGTTTTATGCGAGTCCTTTTAACCTGCCAGTGTGATGGATGGCACACATTTGGATGAAACATTTCTCTGCAGTGGTGTATTTTAACTGCCCTTAACTCTTTTTTTTTTCAGCATTTTCTGATGAGACTTCAAAGATACAAAGACAGAGTCATAAATTTTCACACTAATGGATTAATTTTCAGCTCCGAATTACAATATAGTACAACTACAATGATGATGGTCAGGGTTACAAAATGTGAGGAAGAGGAAAACAGGCTGATTCATAAACTATTCAATACTTGAACTAAGAAAAATACTGAGGATACTACACTAGTATGGAGAAAAGGGAATTGGAATTAAAGTATTTATGTGGCTTGTTTGATATTGTTTCTTATGTTAGTTACATATTTTAATATTCTGTAATTTATTCAATAAAAACACCCTCATAGATAAGGTGTAGAAAGGTGCAGAAACATTATATGACATTTTCTTTCAAACATACCATCTTCTCTGCATTCCTCTGCGCCTATTTTCAGTTCAGTAGTGCAGCCTTGTCTACAGTACTTCTTCTTTAAGCTCTATTGATTTCTTTAGAAAATATTATTCTAGAAACTTCATCGCTTGTTGTATCTGTTCTTGTCTTGTCTGCTCTTTTGGCTACTTCTCACAAAAGGAGGACGGAAAAAAACATAAACACTTACCAGTTCAACAGAGAATAAAAATAACATGTTTCATCTGGTGGAAAAAATGGCAGAACCTGACAAAAGCCAATTTTTTACTTCCACTTAGAACATGATTACAGCCTATGTTTAAGGCAGTTTTCTAGTGATTGAAATATGACTCATTCATGTCTCAGAATCAATGGTACTTGTGTCAGTGTTTAGTCTCAGACAGAGGATTTTCCATCTCTGTTTTGACAAAATACAACATACACAGTTCTCTTAATCTAATACAAAGTCATATAAATGTTACAGGTTGAAAAGCATATATCGTGCAAGAGAATTAAGAAAAAAATATAGAACACTTCAAGCTGTCATACCGAAAATGATTCACAACATCAACACATAAAAGACCAAAAACTGTAGCCCTTAGACACTGTAGAGTCACTTAAACTTCTAAAGATATGTGTCAAAGCCAACCTGATCACTTCTAAATAAAACCTTATGCTATGTTTTAAGCTAAATATGACTGTCACATATTGAGTAGCAGAGTTAGATATGATCATGACGGAATGTTCAGAACTCATTTCGGGACAATGCATTGAAAGAATTCTGGTAAAATCCAGGTTCTCAGGTTTTCAGCAGCATCAGCTGTGGTCCATTTGGAGATTCAGAAGCTCCATAGTAAATGTGGAAACACCATTATTTCACCAATAAAAGCCATAGACAGATAGATAGTCACTTGTTCAAGTTAATTATATATTATATATATTATATATATATATATATATATATATGTGATCCCCAAAGTCAAAGCAGAGAAAAATGACGATGTGAGTTTTTCCGTCTCACACACACACACATATATATATATATATATATATATATACATATATATATATATATATATATATATATATATATATATATATATATATATATATATATATATATATATATATATCTCGTCAGTTTTCTCTGCTTTGACTTTGGGGATCACATAATCAGAAATGAAAATAAAGGAAAATATCTGATGTTCACTGAAAAACATGCAGAGGATAATTACATTTGATTGACATCCCACAATGGGGAAATTCACAGGTCAAGACAACAACAAAATAAAGCTGAGAGAGAATGTGCATGTATTTAGAGACAATATCAATATAATAAATGTCATAATAGTAGTAAAATTCTAGAGGCTATATACACATTTACATAAGAGTAGAATCACATAATGATAATAATATTCAACGGTGATAAATCACTGAAGAAACTGCGGGATAAAATTCATATAGTAGTTGCCACAAAAATAGTGCTTGGTCTTAAACTCAACTACAACTACTGAGGAAAATAATAAGTAGTGTGTGATATGGAAGGGGACTATTTATATACAGCGTTCCGTCTAAACTTGCAAGAGTGCAAAAGTGTAATAAATATTCCACTCATGTTATAAATCACTTTATCGTGGAGATGCTGAGGCCTATCTATCTCAGTCAACGGGTGAAGATGGGGTTCATGTGAGCTGACACATGATGAACATCTATTCACGAGTATGGGCAGTATAGACTGAACTATTAACCCACTACCATGCATGTGCTTGGACAGTGGGAGGAAACCAGAGAACCTGGGTAGAGCCTGCACAAAAACTTCAATATTCAACCAGGACCTTTTTGCTGTAATGCAACAGTACAAACCACTGCACCACCATTCCATCCCAGCCATGTTTTATTTCTGCTAATAAAAAGCTGTTTAGTGGCACTTACAATACAATACAATGCATTAAAATCCAGTGATATCAATTCTGTTTATTAGATAATAATGCAAATGGTCCAAATCCAAATACTAATAAAACAACTTTAAATCTGATGCATAATAATAATAATAATAATAATAATAATAATAATAATAACAATGAAAATAATAATAATAAATGTTATTAATCAGCGCTTTTCAAAACTCTCAAACAACAAACAAACAGTGTAAAAAAAGGTTTGTTGTGGAAGTTTTGAATCACAAGGAGAGAAAAATGTTCAAATCAGAAACAATCATTTATTGATCCGATGAACAAATTAATTTGGAACCTTGCATGCAAGTGAGAACATGAACAGGGTGAGCTGTTGTCAGATGTTCTGACGTCCAGACTAAAATACAGATACTTTATAGTGTATTTCCCTCAGTGACCACACCACTAAACATTCACAGATGGAGAAGGAGAATTTAAAACACTGTCTCTGTTTATTCTTTCTCCAGATGCTTGTACTCAAACATATCCTTGGAGATCAGGAACCCTTTCCCCACTCATACTTAAACATATGAATATGATATATTGTTGATTCAGTTTATAACACATAATAAACTTAATTTTTATGGTTCATGGTGACCAGTTTAATGGCCCAGTCAAGGTAACATTTCCTTCACAGGGTGAACTGGTGTGTTGTTCCCCAAAGCAAAAGAGTTTAGAGGTAAAAACAGATACGAGGAAGCAGAGGAGAGGAGCCGCAGTAACTCCTGATGCAGTTGATCTGTGCTGCAGAAGTGCCACAGTGACAGTGCAGAGGTCCTCCCTCCTGCCTTTTATACATTACAGGACTGCAGGATTTTCTGGGAGAAGCATTTTAGGAATTCATCAATCAATAGTGCTGCATCAGTGCAGCATGCACTCATAAATAAATGGGGACTGTGGCATGTACGTGGACAGAAAAGTGTTACATGTTCATACAGAAGTGCTAATAATGCTGACCTGCAACTTCTGCATTGATTTGTTTTGTGTATGTTTTGTCAGTTAATTAAAATATGGCGATACATGCTAAAACCCCAGATTTCCAGACCAATTAACAATGGAGCCCATTTGTATGTTGACAGCACAACGAAGCCACTGCAAATCTGACTGCATTAAATCATTTGGCTATTTTCGGGAAAGGAAAGGTGGCTTATTATCTGCAGCAGCAGGCGTCTGAGCAGAGAGGTCATGATGACTTCAATAATCACTTTACTTATCTATGATTCTTCTCTGAACGCTTTTCCTCAGGATAATCAGTTCTTTTGTTAATCAATTCACTTTCCATTAACTGGAGAGCTTTTCACATTGCAGACAGAGAAGGGTTTCATAGCATGTTTGCAGATACATATAAATTAAAGTGAAATCGAATTATGATGTTTGAATATGAAATAGTCTATTTAAATAGTGGGAAACACTGATACATAATTGATTTTCAGGACGTGGCTCAAGAGAGTTTTAAGCATGCAACTCATATTACATGGACTATGGTCATATTTCTTGATTACCAAGAAAAAGAAGTGCTTATGCTGCTCTATAGAGTCAATACAATCAACATATTAATAGCATATGGGTGCTTTATTAGTTATTATAATTCACTTCCACAATTACAATTGTAATGTTAGATTCATACACGTCACATATTTTGTTATACTTTGACTTAGGTTCATTTTATTTAACTGTACAGAGACTTTGTTCCACTGTTTATGAGGTGGGAGGAAACCGGTGTACCTGGAGAAAAGGGGAGAACATGCAAACTCCACACAGAAAGGTCTGGTCCTGGAATCGAACCAGGGTCCTTCTTGCTGTGAGTGTTAAACACTGCACTAAATAGAACATATAAAAGAAAAAAGTGAAATACAAAAATGTAAAGAAAAAACAAAGCTTTCTAAATGTAATAGATTTGGGACAGGTAAGTTTGTTTTCATATTTATTTGGCTTCAGTAATGTCCAGATTGGTTTGAGTGCTGCACATAAAGCCTTATAATGGGAGAGGATGTTGTTTTATATGAGGAAAATACTGTCATAATCTTTGCTTTTGATTCCCTCTGTCTGTATGACTCAGCGTTTTAATGTGTGTAAAGGATGTCTTGATTGTTGCCTCAGTCCAGAGCAAAGCTCTATCCACTTCTTTTGCCCAGAACCCCCCCCCCCCCCAAAAAAAAACAAGTTTCTCATACCAGCAGCTGTGCCCTGGGAGAGCAAAACAGAAAAAAAACAATAAAAGGCAACAAACAGCAACAATGGACAATAGTATTGAAATTATTTTATAACACCTTCTGCTCCCAATGAATGAACTTAGATGTTCACATTTCTCATTTCCGGTGTTCTTTTTTCCCTCCTTTTTCTATCCATTTCTCTTTCTGCGAGGACACAAAACAGTGGTTTGGAAAGAGTTTAAATCTATGGACACACATACATACACACATACATACACACATACATACATACATGCTGTACACACGTAGACACACATATACAGTGTATGTACATACATACATATACATACATATATATAAAAAAAAGAAAATGTGGAGTGTGAAGGCAACAGTGGTACCAGTAGTGATCGGAGCACTAGGGGCAGTGACCCCCAAGCTGGGAGAATGGCTCCAGCAGATACCAGGAACAACATCAGAGATCTCTGTACAAAAGAGCGCATTGCTAGGAACAGCTAAGATCCTGCGCAGAACCCTCAGGCTCCCAGGCCTCTGGTAGAGGACCCGAGTCTGAAGGAGACACCGCCCAGGTGGGGCGAGAGGAACATTTTTTTTTTTTTTTTTTTTTTTTTTTTACACACACACACACATCTGTATGAGTGTGTGTGTGTGTGTGTGTGTGTGTGTGTGTGTATGAGTGCAAATTTGGTCTTTCCAAGTAACTATGGTAGCAGCCACTATTAAAAATACTTTATGGACTAGCTCCACAAAGATTCCAGTTTGTGTGTACTAAGTTGGATGCAGAATCTAAACATGTGGGGTTGAACTTTATTTCCTAACGTGATTGCTTTAGGATACACCAGCACTTATGGCAATAGTGCACTATAATGTTCCAGATGCAGGGAAATGTACTGTTGGAAGAAATATAGTCACAGAAGGTACTGCATGACTCCTCCCCAAATCATCCCGTAGTTCATCTAGAACAGAGGTCGGCAATCCTGGTCCTCAAGGGGCAGGCTCTTGCACAGTTTTGTTATTTTCCTCTTCCATCCCACCTCATTCAATTCATGATCAGCTCATCATCCAGCTCTGCAGAAGCCTGATAATGATGTAATGGTTTACAGGACCAGGATTGCCCACCCCTGATCTAGAAGTTCTACAATGGCATTGCTGAGCAGCAGCACCTGATTCATTTTAGTAATGTGGGGAGTGTGGGGAATGTCAAACTGAATGACTGTCAGGTACATATAATTTTGTCATGCTGTAGCCTAATGTTGGTGGGTATTTTTAATAACAATCATCGGAACAAGTAGAAAAGTGGCCTTTGCTACTAGAGTCTTTTAAAGTGTGTGTGTGTGTGTGTGTATAGGGGGGGACATTCATTGTGTCTCATATCATTATTTCAATATCTTCTTGCATCAATGACCACTTCCATGTAGATAAATAGATAGTAAGTATAGACAGTTTCTATCTGCAAATTGCTTTCAGGTTTGATGAATCAATTTGCATGTGTTAAATTAATATTAAATTAATTAACATTTTCTCCTCCCAGGACATACACAATTACGTGTATATGCCCCATATTGCATATTAATTGCGGCACATAT
The DNA here is from genome assembly GCA_020466265.1 of Siphamia tubifer. Taxonomy (NCBI): domain Eukaryota; kingdom Metazoa; phylum Chordata; class Actinopteri; order Kurtiformes; family Apogonidae; genus Siphamia; species Siphamia tubifer. The sequence continues at coordinate 25,648,750 of CM035795.1, read as the reverse complement.
ACTAACTGGATGCAGATGTGCTATTTTACATCTTTGAAAGACACAACCCTTAGTGCATTGTTAGTCAATCACTTTGTAATTTTTTTGTGTTTTTTAATATAATAACCCTCAACTTCAATTTGAATTTTTGTGAACATCTACATGATCAATGAATTTAAAATAAGAAAATAACAGATTTTTAATTTTAAAATGCAAAACTACATATCATAACACTGGAATAAATGGGGATAAATCACTTAAGAAAGGTTAAAAATAGAGTAAGATTAATTTGGTAAGTGTTTGACAGTATGTTCTGTATATGTAAAAGCATTAAAGTGTGAAAAGAGACCGATATCTAAACAATACGGACCTCATTTTCAGTGAAAAATTAAGCCTTCGACAGATTAAACCATTATGTAAATGAGGCCTTGTTCCTCTCAGGGCATAATCATGCAGCTACAGATTGGCTCCTGCAAAGTGTGACTCCTGCGACAGTTACATCTCCTCTTGGCTGTGGTTCACACAACAAACAACCAATGGAAACAAATGACCAAACCCCTTTACACATGAGTGAAATGTGCTGTTTCTCTATCTCCTGCAGCGTGTGAACTAGGTATGTTTGTGCTTATTACTGTGGAAATTGCTGTACATGTTTTTGCAGAAGTGTGACGATGGTTCCGTCATTGATTGTTTCAAGTGGAACAGTCAGGTCATCGTTTAACATCTTGCTCTTTGGACTCTCTTTTGCGTCTTCTCCCCTGCTAACATCATGTTTGCCCTGGGCTCAGTAGGTGGCAGGCAGCTGGCATTAGGCTGACCTTTTCTGCACCATACAGCTCAGTCTGAGTCAGACCTTTCAGTCTACCATAAACCACCTGGGGCAGACATGCTGGAAGCTAACCCACCAGTCAGAAATAACACCATGAAAAACAGAAGTTCCACATAACACCAAAAACACTCATTGGAAGAAATGTATCCCTGTTCCAAATTATCAGCTTGTGGCTCCTTGGGTCCTCGCTTCAACTCCTCACCCTTCCAGCCACAGATGCAGGCAGAGGAATCAAGGCATCACAAATTTAACCACATGAGATGTCCTCATCTCGTCGCTGCCATTTTAAGCAGATATTAGTTAAATATGAAGCTGCCTGTCCTTGAATGTACCGCTGTATTTTATGATCTGTTAGATTAATATTCATGTAAACTTATTAATTCTGGTGATATGTGGTTCAATACTGAAATCAATATCTCCAATACTGGTTCTTTACACTCTAGAATCGATTCAGAAATAGAAATATCAAAACTTATGACTCTTCAGGTATTTGAGGTCACATATATCACAAATATAGTGTAAAGTAGCTAAACTATAGCCTAGCCACACTAAACTACTACTGTAGCACATTACATGTGCTACAGTAGTAGTTTACTTATGCTTGATTCAACTTTTGGCTAGATTTCCCTGAAACTGGCCGATGAATTAGTATCAACGAATCACAAGTGTAGAGTCAGAGGGTGGGCGTAACAAAGTGACGCTGCAATGATTCAGAGACAAACAACCGGAAACAATCATAGAAGAACAACAATGAGTGATGATTTCCTTTTATCAAAGATGAGTGAAGAGTGTGAGAAAACGTCAGCCATCTTTAAATTCTTTTTACAGAAGCGACAACAGTCATTAAGATCCATAATCCAGAATTTTGTTTAGTCATTCGTAACTTTCTCCAGACTCCTCAGTGAACTTTCCGCTGTCTAACTACGTTGATTGTCGCACCGTCCTATTGCACATAGAGGGTTTGAAAGACAACTTCTTGGCCGGCCTCCCCTGCCTATGAAGCATTCCTAGACTTATATATGTAATGAATAGGGATAGCACGGCTAGGCTAGCTAAACTATTGAGATATTGCCAAATAATACATGATTGATGGGAACTACTTCTTCTTCCACCTGAGTACGTTTGTGCTGCGTCATTCTTAGTCAATCAATGCTGAGCAAAAAACTGAGCAGACTAAATGAGAATACAGTAAATATGTTGTTGTTCCTTAAAAAAACATGCAAATATAAATGTTGGATGCTTTTGCTGAAATGTTAGATGTTCAATATTTTCCTATTTTATATTACTCTGATGTCCTGTATTCTTTATCAAGTTCTAATTTTAAATAAACATTTTTTTCCCCAAGACATAAAGTGTATTTGTACAAAGTATCAGTATCCAGAATAGATCCTGGATTCTGGATCACTTTGAAATGTATTCTCCATTTACCGCAATGCAAAATTTCAAAGTGATCCAGAAACCAGGATCTCTTCTGGATCTTCACCAAAATCGAATCGATTGGTCCTCGCGTCATTCCCAAGCTCTCCTGAAAGTTTAATCGAAATCTGTGTGTAACTTTTTGACTTATATTGTACACAGACAGACAGACAGACAGAAAGACAGACAGATAAACACTGGCAAAAATATAAACTCCTGGGCAGACTTCCCTTCATTCAGGGGGGGGGGGGGGGGGTGTCTGCCTTGGCACAGGTTTGCGAGTGCTTTTCTAGTTACATATAGAGTTGGTCTCAACCAAACTACCCTTAAGTCAATTTACAGAAACCTGAAGGCAGTTATGGACGAGATGGCTGGTGACCAAAGGGTTGCTGGTTTGATTCCTCAGGTTGACAAAGACACTTAAAGCCCATTTGGTCCCCGAGTGCTTAATATTGTATACCAACTGCTCCTAGTATGTGCTGTGTTCCTACAGTACATGTTCTGGTGATGGGTTAAAAGCAGAAGACTCATTTGTGTGTGTGTTGTATTACCATGATCAGCAGGAGGAAATCACTTTAAGGTCAGTTTATGCAGGACTTGAAGGTTAGGTCACACAGACAATGGGATCATGGGTTTAAGTAGGAAATTTTGCACTTGAAAATGTCCTGCTTAATTGGTTCAGGAAGTGCTGACTAAAACGTCTCTTAAGAGTGACTGAAACTTTATCCATTTGTGAACACTGTACAAAGACCCTGGTCAAGGTCAACCTGTTTACGCCAGCAAAGCTCCTGTCCCCAGGGTGCAAGAAAGTTTGGATCCGATTAAGGATGTGGCTGATCTGCACCTTTGTGAACAATAACAATGTAGAGAAAAGGGCTGTATCTAATCCCATAGAAACTGCAAGTCAAGAAGGAACTTTAAATAATAGCTCTTTACCACCATCTATTATAATCATTTGACATTGTATAAGTGTGAATCCCTTCAATTATAATTAAGCCCTTAAAATGAAAGTCATTCTATTTAAACTATTTCTAGTTTCTTTGATGCAAGAATGTGAAAAAAAATCTGTGAAAATGGTTCGTGTTCATTTAAATCTTATTTAGAATAAGATACAGATACTACAGATTCACAATTTCTTCAATCCAGCTATTTTCACTGAAACAGTGAATGTCATACTGTTTGTAAAATAAATGGAATACTATGAACTAATCAGTGGGGGAAGGGGGGTTGTCAGTGCTAGCAAGGCTTTCTCTGCTGGTATAACCATAATCAGAAACACTGACTTACATTTACAACCTAAATTTTAATATTTGCTACCTAAGACTGTATTAATGTATTCCCAATAGACGATTTTCTTGATTTCTTAGCGTTTCTCTCAGCTGCACTGCGTCCAGTATGTGTATGTGGGTGTAAGATATTTTGTCCAATCACTTTTCAGCCTCTGTGTGTTGCCAGGGTTACTTTAATCTGCCCTGAGTCTTCAGAGTGGGTATTGAAGGTCCATGTAATTAAAACTGTATACTATCAGGACTGCTCCTTTAACTCAGGGGTGTCAAACTCTGGTTCTCGAGGGCTTGTATCCTGTATGTTTTAGATATTCTGCTCTTCTATCCCATCTGGTAGCCATTCCATCATTATAATGTTCGGCATAGCATGACAATGAGCTGATCATTAATGGAACCAGGTGTGCTAGAAGAGGGAAATATCTAAAACATGCAGGATACCGGCCCTCAAGAACCGGAGGTTAATGGTCCTGCTTTAACCAATCACATTTCAATTTCACTTCACAGGTCCGGCTAGCTGGTCCCCAGTGTTATCATCATTAGACCTTCCTATGATTGGATTGTAAGACTAAAACTCATTTGATATAGCTTCAGTGTATTTTTTCTGATTCATGCCAAAAAAAATAGGAGAACTTTTCCAGAAAAGCTGGACATGTGAGTTGAGGTCAGTGAACTCCTGACGCTAGCAAGCTTATCAAACGGACATTCTGTGCCCTTAAGAGAATAGAAATGTATGTCAGTAATATGACTGGACAGAGGAGACCCTCAGTCTTGGCCTCCACGGACTTAAAAAAAGACGCCCTTATAGAACTGGAACACACAGATCACCTCTGTGACAGAGTCATTGCAGTTTTCCTGCACAAAGAAAGGAGTTTGGATTGTGTATATAGATAATGAGCAGCTCTGATGAGTAGGCTATGATGGGGTTTTTTTTTTATTTAAATGTTATATGTTTTTGACATGTTATTAGCCATGTAAAGCCTGAACCATTAAGTCAGTAACAGTTGCAGACTTTATTGGTCCTTTGGAATAAAAAAATTACACTCAATACATCAAATCTCTCTCTCTCTCTCTCTCTCTCTCTCTCTCTCTCTCTCTCTCTCTCTCTCTCTCTCTCTCTCTCTCATCTCTCTCTCTCTCTCTCTCTCTCTCTCTCATCTCTCTCTCTCTCTCCTCTCTCTCTCTCTCTCTCTCTCTCTCTCATTAATGCCTTGTCATTCTGCACTTTTGTATTTTATTGATGCTTTCTATAACTGTGACGTCATAGTGGTGGTATTAAGAAGTGATATAAGTCGAGTACGCTCCACTGAAGACCACGTATCAAATGCACATGCGCAGCACTGGAACAGATATTTGTCTAAAACTCTCAAATAACTGAATTATGATAGTGGAGAACTTTGAAATTTCTTTAATCAAATAACATTTAAAATAAAATGTGAAATGCAGTTGTGTGTTTCTAATCTGCTAGATGAGATCGAGTTGTTTATTCATATTTATTTGGTTGGTTGGGGGATGTGTGCTGCTCCTGCTGTTTACTGAATTATATTTGTACTGTGTTTCTGAGTTTTCCAAACTGCAAGACATAACCAGCAGAGAGATTGTCAGAAATGTGTTGTTTTTTTTGATGGAAGAAACAGAAACAGATGTCTTTGTGTACTTGACCTGTGGCCCTGTGTGTGTTGTCTTCATCCCACTCTCAGGATAAATACTGAAGCTGAGTTAGGGGTCACATTACAGATTTAGCACTATATACAACACATGCATTTGCACTACACATAGACAAGACAGAGAACTGGTAGAAAACCAAATTATTAAATAACAGTTATTATAGTGAAATCCAGAAGACCCAAATATCCACCATCAATAAAAATCATCAACTGTTTAATACCTGTTGATCCACTAATACCACCAATATATGGAAATAACTGGGGTAAAACGCTTGTCATATTTCCATGGTCTTCATATTTGATCCATTTGGACATTCAGAGGCTACATAATGAATGTGCAAATAAATTCACCAGTACAATTTATGGAGTATAATAAATAACAGTGGAATGAGATGCTTGTTTTTTTGTTCAATTAATGATACATTTTACTGAAAAAGTCACTTTTTTCTTCAGATTTCTCTGTTTCTGCTATAATAACCTTCAACTTCAGTCTGAGCTTTTACAAACATGTACATGATTAGTGAATTAAATATAGGAACATCTATGATATACACTAAAAAAATATTTAAATAAGATGTTATAAAATCACAAATCGAGGAAAAAAATCACTTGGGAACTTTCACAAAAAATAGTGCTGGAGAATATGTTTGTATTTGTGTGTGTACTCATTTCAAACCTTGTAAAAAGATGTGTATGCCCCAGCAGATTTGTTAATAAGAAAACAGAGTCAATTTAATAGTTTAATTCCCAGCTCAATTTGTTGCTCTGTTTGGTTTTGTTTGTCTTAGTTTTGCCAAGTTTTAATTAGTCTTCATTAAATGCATACATGTTGTTGAGAAATTATACTAAAGCAGGGAAAAGACATTCTGTGTCACTATCAGGAACTTGTTTATATATGTATTTAATTACTGATGTGTGTGATGTACTCACCCAGTCCTAAGCACGATACTCTGAGCCCTGACTTTCCAAGGTTCCTGCAAAAACAGAAAACAAAATATGCACATATAAACCAGTGCCATGTTCTGTAAACCAGGGAAAAAAAAATACAGAGGATGTATTGATGACTGTGTAAAACTTTAGGTTAGAATTTATAACATGAAGATGCATTTATTATATAGAACCAGGCAGGAGCACAGTTGACAAAGTTTAGAGAAGGTTATATATAAATACATGAACAAATGTTATAAAAATGCATGACAATAAATAAATAAATAACACAATCTTGAAATACCAACTAATCTCCAAATGTTTTTCAGAAAATTAATGGAATATGTTTGAACCAGAAGTTATTTGAAAATCGCTCAACTCATTAGGTTTCATGTCATTTCACAGATGGTACCAGCTCATTTTTCTAACCTTTTACAGAATAAGCCTTGATTACAATTAAACTGTATTTTTTGAATAAGAGGAGTAGATGGGTTATACTGATACATGCAAGTCTATTATTTTGTGCATGAAGCTATACTTGCATATCTATTTGGGTGTACATGAATAAGAATCTATAATGTATGTGTGTATATGTATGACGTATATGTAGAAGAACGTGTACATATGTATTTCACCTTTTCTGTTCACGTCTTTTCTGTTATACTATTATTAAATAAAACTAATAAAGCAAGATGGCATCAAAAGGGCAGACAGTCAAGTAAAACACCTTCCATTTTCACCAAAGTGGATTCTGTTCAGAAAATCACACCACAGTAGGCCTGTCAAGTAACTGCCTGATGCATGACATTACAATGATTTTCGTTTCGCAAGAGCTCCAGGTAGGCGCTGGTGTCACACTGTCATCCTCCTACTGCTGTGGAATACTTTAGTGACTTTGTTCACATTTGCCTCACAGTAGTGAAAGACCTGAAGTCACTGACAGCAAGTAGGAGGACAACACCAAGCTAGAACGATAACTAGATAAGAGGAACAGACTGAACTGATTGGAAAAAAAAACTTGGATCACAGTAAAGAGAGAAGACAGCTTATCTGTTAGACAATGGGGTAAGAGTGAATGTGCTATTGAACACTGTTTATTGACTTGATAATGGCCTCATTAACTGTGTAATTAACACTCAATATTGTACCTTTTCTGCTAGAGCGAATCAGGCTTTTCTTGAACAACTGCATGTGTTTCTATTCATTTCATACAGTAGGCAGAATGTATTATTATTATTATAATTATTATAATTATTATAATAATTATTATTATTATTGTTATTATTATTGTTATTATTATTGTTATTATTATTATTATTATTATGTAATCCTGTGAAATGCTTCCTGGCTTTGTTACGTCATTAACCTCTGACAGCATGAAACAATGCTGATCTACAATATAGACACTATTGACTGCAAAGTACCTGACACTTTGCCCTTTTGGCAGAATGTGTCTGTTGAAACGAATAAATAAACAATAGGAGTTCTAATTAAAACACTGGCCCCCCATGAACCTCACAAGGGCAAAGAAGTCTGGAAAATCAACGGATGGATGGATAACTCTGTTTTAGATACTAAAGTCAAGGTACAAGAAAACACTATTATGGGTTTTTTTCTTTTCGTTTTGCAAAGAACCTAAGCTAAATAAACAGGAAAAACCTTAAAACTTCAAATAAATACAGATACAGATCTAATTGATGTATCGTCAGGTGGATTTCTTTATTAAAGTGGAGGCTGGGATTTCTCCTCAAGCTGTCTGTTGACTTTATAAACTTTATTCTAGTCACAAAATACTAACACTTGACACTAAAAATCTCTTTAACCAGAGGATCTTGGCAGCAGTAGGGTTCTAAAACATTTACATGCAAGTGGATTTGTTAAAATGTAAGTATACTAGAAAAACAGTTCTGCAACCAGATGTTTCTGCCTCCATTTCTTATTTTTAAAAAATGACACAATGACACCAGCTCAGTCAATTAACTTTTTAGTTGATCCCAAACCGAGTGAATGAGTGTGAGACTGAAAACTGTAACTACTGATATGTTTTTGACTGAAGGAGTTTGGTGAATACTATGGAAAAAACAAGGCGTTTTTCTTTTTTTTTTTCACCTATTGGTTGGGTTTTATAACAATGCATAATATGTACAATTTTAGCATAATATTTAGTCAACTAACAACTCAAGAAAGATGGTATTTAATATTTAAACTTTCCACAAATCTGGGACAACCACTATATTCACAGTTTACTTTTAAAGAAAAAAAAGAAATCCTGCATAATAAAATAGAAAAACATAAATTATGTATAGGAGTGTATAAGGTGATTATGGATGCTGTTGTTACCCATTTCACATGTTGCAGGGACACAATGTTAATTTTGCTAGACGAGATGAGACGAAATATGTTCGTCGACGACCCTGTTTCCCATGACGAAGACGGGATGATGACGAGACGACACAGCTGTCGATAGCTGTGCCAATGTGCGTATTTGTTGACGAGTAAAAACAAGACGAAATAGTTCAACTTTTAGAACAGCGCTGCGCTCGTCAATGTCACAATTATCTTACTGACCAATCAAAAGCAAGGAGGAGACGGGACAACCACAGTGTGTTAATGTTTACACATACAATGGTTCTAACACAGAGGTGCGTGACGTCTGTGTAAATTAGCAACAACACACGTTCTTGGAAAGTTCCCGGGAGACAAGGTTTTTAGCTCTGGGTGCTAAAAACACATCCTGTGGACACAGGTCCTTACTGTACGTATAACACTGCAAATGTAGCTTGTCATAAACACATGCTAGTACTGGATTGAAACACACAGTCCTACCAATAAACTTCAATTCCTGATAGATGTTATGACTGATTTATGGATTAAATTTCATGTGTTTTCATATTGGCTTTTTACTGTAGACCTCCTTTTTTCTTTTGAATCAGGTCAATTTGGATTATTGTGATTTATTATTTAGAATACAGAATACATTATACTGTATGCAGTATATATATATATATATATATATATATATATATATATATATATATATATATATATATATATATATATATATACACATACATACATACATACATACATACATACATACATATATATAAATACATACATATGTTTTCACACTAGTTTTATACTGTAGACCTCCATCATCTGGTAACAGATATTTCTTTTGAATCTACTAGTTTTTGCTCAGAACATTTTATCTGTACAGTATTTAATATAGGCTACTGTGATATTTTATTTCATTTCAATGTGTTTGCTCTGCTATAAAGGTAGCTGTGGTGTTGTAATGTTTTTGTGTTAGTTGTAGAACATAAGTTAACTGGAATGAATACACAAGAATATTCCTGAAATAAATAGAAAAACACTGACATTTTGGACTAAAACTGGACTGAAACACCTTGCATTAATGTCTGACTAAAAGTAGACTAAAATGTTGAGACTTTTAGTCGACTAAAATATGACTAACAAAAATGATTTGTGAAAGACTAAAAGTGACTAAGACTAAAATGAAAAATGGGGAACAAAATTAAAAATGCAGGGACATAATATTATTTCTCTACTTCTTTGCTTTTGGTTAATTTCAACTGTATATTCATATTCATTTTTAGAAGAGAGTATCTGGTTCATCAACTAGCTGCTTGACAGTCCCACATGCTCAAATTAACACAGTGTTTCCTTTTCATTTGTGCTCTATGAATTATTCACTGGCCTCTACTTCCACTCTGTTCCAGCACGCAGAAGATTGGCAGATCCCTGCCACACTCAATCAGTTTTAGAGAGGTCGATTGTCCTGTCACGTCAGTGTGCGTCCGACAGATCGGACTAAACTGATGCTATAGGACACACATGCCCGTGGACACGCACAAATGCACACTTTTAAAAACAGACTGTTGTGTTTTGAACAGGTGCAAACCTAAAACTATGGCTCCTATTCATCAGCTTGTGCACAGTACAGGTGGAAAACATTCCCTGTGGGAGGAGCCTTAAATGTGCAAAGTCAGCACTTTTCTACTCAGGAACCTTATGCGGAGAAGGTAATGATGGCCTGATCTTGAACTAAGCTCATCGTTTTTATTTAGAAATGCCCTAACGTATTTAGTTCAAGTCATTCTACACACTGGAGGAAAAGCACATACAGTATTATAGTTCATGTTTATAAAACTACAAAACAAAAGTCCTGAAAAATTATCAGGACACAAGGAAAATAAGGTGAACATGTGCCTCCAGCCTCCTGGGGTAAAGATTGGGTTGTGTTTCCAAAAAGCCCCAGATTCTTCTCCTGGAATTTTTTTTTTTTTTTTAAATAATGCTGTGCTCATCAGTGTTATGTTTCCTGCTGAAATAAACATCATCATCAAATTTGGAAACACCTGATCTGGTGAAGTTGAGCCTTCAGTGTGTGGTAGTTTGTGTCAACAGCCAAAAATCCAGCATCTGCTTATTCTGCTGATTGTAATTTAAAAAAACTGACAAAAGACCACTGAATCTCTTCTAGACTCTGTTTAAATGCCATGGAAAAGCAGTCAGTCTGTGATAAAAGATTTAAGCTCATCATTGGTGTTTTCACAACCATATGGGTTGACAGCTTTAATTTAGCCTAGCTGCGCTATCATGTATGGGTCTAGTCATGCTTCATAGGCAGGGGAGGCCAGCTGAAGGTTGTCTTTGAAATCCCTCTGTATGCAATAGAACGGTACTACAACCAATCAGGAAGAATCTTCAGGATGACGTAGAAGTTCACAGAGGAGTCGAAAGTTAAGGCTGACTAAACAAAATTGGGGATTATGGAGTTTAACGACTGTTGTCGCTTCTGTAAAAATAATTTAATAATTTAAAGTTTGCTGGCATTTTCTCACATTCTTCACTCATCTTTGATAAATAAGGAAATTTTTGTTGGTTGTTTCCGGTTGTTTCTCTCCGAATCTTTGCAGCGTCACTTTGTTACGCTCACCCTCTGACTCTATACTTCACTGTGATTCGTCGGCCAGTTTCAGGAAAATCTCGCCAAAAGTTACATTGAGCATAACTACTACTATGGTAGCAAATTAGATATGCCACCGCTAGGGGCGTCTAGCGCAGCTAGTCTAGCATGAATTAACAATCACATTTAAATCAGTCAAATGGTCTACCTCTGGCTCATCACTGAGGCAACATGGCACCTTCTACTACTAGAATAGAACAGAAAAGAATAGAAATGGATTGACATTGTTACAGAAACAATGAAAATCTGCACTACTACTACTACTACTACTACTACTACTACTACTAATAATAATAATAATAGTAATAATAATAATAATATATTTCTACACAATATGCTTTTTATCAAAGTGCTATAAAACAAAAAGTAAAGACTAAAATCTAAAAGAGACTAAAATAAAATGGTTAAACAATTAAAGAACAGTTTAGTAAAAGTTTATATGGGTTGAATAGTTGAGTTTATGAACTCAACTATTCAAAGTATGATTCTGATCAGAGCTCATAACTGTAAACAAGTCTGTCTTTGTCTTTAAATACATCAGTAGAACATGCCTGCCTGATGTCACGCTACAGACACTTCCACAGAGCTGATGCACGAAAATAAAAATCCCACTCACCAACCTTCTTTTTCCACACATTGAACACAAAAGGCCAGACTCCTGCAGTGCAATGAACATGCAGGCAAATACCACTAAACCAAGTCAGATAGATACAAAAGGTGTTATGCCACTAACAATTTTATAGGTGAGAAACAACACCTAAAATCTTAAAATCTGCCCTGACTTGTACTGGACACCTATAAAGAGAGGCCAGCACTGCAGTAATATATCCACATTTACTTGTTCCAGTTAAAATGTGAGAGGTTATATTTTAAACAATCAGACCATGGCTACTTTTCTTTACGAAATTTGATTCTAAAAGCGCGTTACAAAAATTCACCTGCAAGGTCACAAATCCATGGATTAGGATCTCCTTATCCTTAAATGACAACGCATCTCTATCTCTGATCTTATCAAAACGTCTCAAATGAAAAAAGGTGAGTTTTAAAATGAAGGACAAAAGAAAGTGTCTTATCAAAAAGAAGACTGAGGTTCTCAACTGTGTCTCTGCAGTGAATGATTGTGACATGGAGATGGATTGCTTTTCTCAGAGTGAATTTTTAACAAGTAGGGGTGTGTTTTGGCAAAAATATACTAATATACTATAATTTACAATACTCGGATCACAATACAATATCACAATATATCCTAATGGGAGGGGGTGGGTTTTTCTTTCAATTTCTAAACAATTATTTCCCAGAAGAATTAAATTACACCAGAAATATGTATAAATATTGAACACAGTGATTTTCTATATACATACAATGTTATAATGTCAGATGTCGACTGCAAACCTCAGCAAGGTTATAAAACATGAGCTATAGTGTTTTAATCCTGTAGCGTGGTTTCCTGCCACTCTAAACAGCTTGTTGTGAGATGTTTGCGAGATGTGCACAAAACCTGGCGTCAGGTTGAAGTGTCCAATTGGGACAAATGCTCCAACAGCATGAAACCGACCCCAAAACACACCCACCCAGCATATAATTCAAACTTTCCCAGGAGTTATGTTTCCAACCTGAAGAAGAAGAAGAGAGAAGATGCCTCCCAAAACAGTCTGTCATTGTTTTTTCAACCGCGAAGGAAAATATCAACTGTTTTCCTTTATAAAACATGTCCCAACCATGAAACATTTTCCTCGGCTGTAGCGGATTTTCGTTTTGTCTTTCATTGTCCGGGTCAGACTCAGGTTCCAACACGTACAGATGCAGATTAAAGTTGAACATATTTATAGCGCCGTAAGGTAACGCACTAGTGGTCCAAAATATTAACGTGCTTGTTTCCTCCTGGTTCAATAGTGAGAGCGACGCACCAGAGAAATTTATATTAAGATTGAAAGCGTGTGACTTGATAGCTCTGTGTACAGTAGCCTATGTTAGCCTACCGCTATGCCGATAAATCTCCACTAAGGTGGCCATTCAGAAAACAGCGAGATTGGCCAGAGGTCAAAACCGAGCACTTCAGGCAGTGGGAGAAATCGACTTGGATCAGGACTTTTGTGAACGCTGGTATGAGATAACTATGGAGTTTTTTGAGCTGGAAATCATGCAAAGCTACTCTGTAGATGCTCAAAAGTTACATAATGATAGTTAAGTACTGAGTACAGTAAGTATCCTTTAAATGTACATGTTTAAAATATTAAAAGTAAATGTTACTCTGTAAATATGTTTCGGGTTTGATGTGTTTTTTATAGCGTTGATCTGGCAACCACAGCTGCCAGTTTTGTCAACTGGATTTTTTATTTTTTACCTGGCATGTGACTCCATCCAGTACAATAATATTGAGAAGAATAAAGTCAGAAAAGGCTTCGACGAGGGCAGGGAGGGGCTAAAGAGATGCAGGTGTGGCAGTGTGAGACTTGAGTATTCAGGGACAGCCAATGGACAAAGAATCACAAACCAATATGAGAGTCTTCACTTTTGGAACATGACTTTGAATTAAGATTACACAGACTCATTAAAATACTCTGATCCACAGGCTCAGCACGATATATTGATTGAACAGTATGTTATTCAGAGCTGTCAGCAAGCTCTCATTTCTGCTCACCTGTCAGAACCATTTAAATTATTCATTACAGACATGTGACCTCTGTATCCGTCAGTATCAGAATACTTAATTAACAGTCCCAGCAACCTTAGAAAATCGATTTGGGATGATGCATTAGATCCCCTGCAACCAGTTAAACATTCACTGAGGACTCAAAACATTTAAGATGAAATGTTCCTGGTCAATAAATGATGGAAACAACTAATGATTATATGGTTTAAATGAGCTATTTGTAATATTTATGTTAAATAATCCAAAAACACCTAAATACCATTAAAGTTTGCAGAAATAATTGGTTTGGCATTATGTCGAAGGTATTGATAAGAGTCCAATTCTGTCCAGGCTCATTATTCCACTTGGACAGTTTACCAATGGACAACATGGCAACAACCTTCTGGTTCAAAGAAAAGAAAAGAAAAGAAAAACCTTGTAAAAATAAGTATATTAGAAAGTATACATTTAAATACTATCTCATGTAGATAGACAATCCCACTGACATCATTTTTGACAGGTTTATTTTCATAATGTTGGCATTTCCGTGTGGATTTTCTCAATGTAATGGTGACCATTATGCTCCAATTTCCTCTAGAACGGACTGTTTTTTCCATAATCACCATATTATAATCATTTGATCCAACATTCAGAGGCATAACATCAACAGGGTGACATGAACCAATGCTATTTATGCATTTTCCATTGTTTTTCTTACTGACATTCTTCTATTGGTGTATCTTGTTATTCTGAATTTCTTTGTATCCTGCCTCAGTAGAAGTATTCAGAGTTGTAGTGGCACCACTGTCATTCTCATTGTTTCTGCTATCGGTCTTTATAATTGCTTTAAAAGTCCCCCGTGTTATATGGAATAATATCTTCCAAGCTGCATCCGTACTCTGAAAATATCAAGTTTTCAATTTACACTGATGTATCAAAGTGTTGTTTTCTTTTCAAAGGATTTTAAATTATTTTATAATATGACGCTCCTCCTCATCTACACATTTTACACCAAAGGAACTACTTTTCCTACATTATTTGCAAATGTACTGTGGTAGCACTAGCCAAACAATACTGATACAGTAGCTTTTACTCCTATTCCAGAGGATGGTGGAGTGTGTACATAAGTGCAGTGGAGATCAGTGTGCAATATGAGACTCATTTTATTGTATAATCCAATAATATGCTTTGTATATAAAAGTTATTGATGGCAAATATGATTTGATCAAATGCAATTTTCATGTCACCTCAATACGTATAAAAGGTCCCATTTCTTCATCAGACATACAGTCATCGATTGCCAATGTCAAATGACTAATGTTAATAGAAGTATGGAAAAAAACACCAAAATGTGGGCAAAGATGCAACTGTCAGCAATGAACCACAGCTAGCTAACTAACCAGCATAACTAGCCTGTCTGCTAGCAGTACAATTGCTGATAGCTAGGGAACCAGGGGGGGTTCTACGGACATGGGCTACTTCAAAATGGCCACCATTGGACATATCAACTTTCAACTTTTGAACAGATCAGCCTACAGGGTTGGGTAATATATAATTTTCAGTTATTTTGGGGGTAAAGATTTTGATATTTGATGTCCCTTTGATAAATAGACAAAGTTTTAATTGTAAAATCCAATGTAAAAATTATGAGACAAAAAGTCAAAATTATGAGATAAAAAGTCAAAAATTATTAAATAAAAGTCAAAATTGTGAGATGGAAAGTGAAAATTATGAGATAAAAAGTCAGTAAAAACTGCTATAAGTTTGTATTTAATAAACCAGACATTGATTTTACACCACTGCACCTATTTTTTCTTTCAAAAATGTTTTGCACATGTCAGGGGGAGAACCACTGCTCTTTGTCAAAGGCCTATTATCTGGATCCAGTAGGTTGTGTGCAAGGTTGTGCACCTGGAGGACGTTCCTGAAAGTCTAACCATTCCAAAAATACGCCACAACCTTATACAACAGACCATTAAAGATTTTGCCCAAAAATGGCCTTTGGCTCCCGAGCTATGAGGAGAAGAACCAGCGGGTAATGTAGCGAATGAGCCTGTTGAGTCTAAGGCAGGGGTGAAAATATTTATATCGACAGATATTACATGTTGGGTAGAAGTTAATGAGAAGATGCGAAGCTACTGGGTCAGAGAGGGAATTAAGGCATCCACACTTTGTCAACATAAAGATGCAAATTTCTCGGCTTCTGAAAGGAGTTATAAAAGTCAGAAACGATGGTTAGCCGCTCGTTCACAAACGGAGAAAAGGTAGCAAGAGACTGGCATTAATGACTTTGCACAGAACAGCAGAAAACGGGCCTTTTGAAGTCACCTGGTAAGTCATGTATTTTCCTGACGAGCATCCGCTGCTGACTTACATAATATGCTCCATTAATTGTAAAATAGTTTTTAACACATTTTTCCCTACATTTTCAAGGAGGCCTATAGGTTTATTCAGATATGTTTTGTTTTCCATCCTCATTCTGTCACCTTTGTCAACACTACTGCAATGATAATAAAGCTATCCTTGAATTGAAATTGTTTGAATTGAAGTGAATTTAATTGAAATCATATTGCCAGTTCACTTTAAATGGGAGTGTGTCATAGATTGGTACTGTGCACACTAATGTGCCAGTGGGTTTGTTTGAGGTAATGCGTCAGGACACGATATGAAGGGCCTCACCCCGGTAATTAGCCCTGGGCCTCAGAAAGTGTTAACCCGGCCCTGCTTGATTGCATAACCTTTGCCTTTAGTGACTTTTGATGGTCTAATGCAATTGTATTCATATTTTTTTTCTGTTTACTGTTGTTGTGCTGTTGTTAAAGGGATACTTCAGGATTTTTGACCAGGATCTGTATGGCATCCCCGTCAGCAGTCTCATACAGTCACACTGACTTACCCCCCACAGTGTGAGCCGAGTTCTGGTCCAGGTTAGGTCAAAGGGAAAGTAGTCTGGCAAGTTTGCTGGGACACAAAAATAAAATGATTTTCTTCTCAAAACAGCACGTGTTCAAAAGAGTGATTTATTTGCATCACAAAAGCAATGTCCACCAAACAGTCACACTTCGTAATCACTTGGCCCTACTTTCTCTCTTTGTATCACTACATGATAACAGCTAGGCTGCTGACGGGGATGCTATATAGAGTCTTGTCAAAAATCCCAAAATATCCCTTTATGGTTTCCATATTTTTTGTATGAAAACTAATTGTGAACTAAAATGTAATTATCATAACAAGCCTTATTTTACCATTGTTAAAATCCCATTTGATAGTGAGGCTGTAAGAAAATATCATTTCTCAAATATTTAATTTTACAATACTGTATTGATATTTTTACCTAGGCTTTTATATAAATGCAGATATGGTAAAGGTTCATTTTTGTTTTTCTTTTTTGTTTATATTTGATTTATTCTTCTTCTTCTTATTATTATTATTAATGCTGTTTTATTAAATTATGGTTAATTGAAGCATCCTAAAAGCACTTTTTTTGTGTCTGAGGAGGGTTAGGGTTAGGGTTAGGAGGCGGATTTTAGTTCCTTTATTGGGATTGTACTAAAATCATTTTACAATGTACGTTGTGAACTAATGGAATATGAATATTTGAGCAGGACCTTAAAGCTTAAAAAAAGGGAAAAATAGGGGGAAAGGCCTTGGACTGTATAGTTGCAGCAATCTTTAGAATTTAGTACAAGGAGACAAGAGGTGCTTAGTCAGGCAAAGGATGCCCCAGCGATTAATTTTGATGCAGTTCTGCGACCATGAATGATGAAGATACAGGTGCGCTCTATTTCAGGTCTGAAGAGGAACCGTAGCAAAGCACAGACAGATCACCTTACAAAGCAAAAACCTGCACAATGTGGTGAGTAATATGACAGTCTATTATATGATTAGTCATGCGTTTTTATTGTAAATAGAGTGATCCTGGATGATGCATGATGAGGTAACTGTAGCTTTCAACATTATATAAATGTCACAATCTCTTCATATTAACCCTTTCATACATATTGGTCAGTACAGTGGACGGCTATTCAAAGGTGGTCTCTTGTATATGAATAGATTGTATAGTTTTAGTTCTTTATCAGTCAATACAGTAGACACGTATGCATCATCCCATACACTGCAATTCATACCATTATGATTGCTTTTGTAGATTAAACCTGATCTGCAGTATCATATTTCAGTGTAAAGCCAAAAAAAAGCAAGTTGTTATTACACTATAATTGCAGTTTTTTGTATTTTTAAAGAAAAATATTTTCATATTACCTCCATGAAATGAGTAATGACTAGTGTTGGGGTGTATTAAAATGTGAAAAAACAGCTGTATTAAAAAAAAAATCATAGTTTTCATACACTTTTGGGGTAAATACATGTTTATTTGCTTATAAAATTAAAAGCATGCTGTCCAGCTGAGTGGATATTATTGCAACTATGAAAAATAGGTTAATAAAAAATAATAATCCCATTGCTTTTTTCCATGCTGAAAGAGGGAAAAACAACACTCAGGGGAAAAATGTGATTGAGGTTCTCGTAAAAGGGTTAAAAAAAAAAAAAAAAAAAAAATTCACTTTTTAATTTGTAGTTAATCCTGCAAAGTCTTTAGCTCATCATATTATAATAGCAGAGTTTACTAACACTATAACTGGTCCACACATGTATAGATGTTTTCCATTTTGCTCAGTCTTTGTTGTTTTCCTCCCATGTTGATTAAAGTAATAAAAGGAACTAATACGTTTCCTCACATTGGCTCTGTTGGCCTAAATGCTGCTGAGACTACAGATTCAGCTTTCAGAAAGAGATAGATGGTGAGATGGATGGACGAGCAGCATTGAGGGGGATAACCGACGAGACACAGAATGATGCAGAGAGGAAGAAAATAAGATTTCTCCATATGGGAGATGGACTGAGAAAGTGATCTTCTCTCTTATTTAATACCCATTTCAAATGGCACTGTAAAGTTATTTGCACATATATCCCCACACAAAAATTCCCAAGCCTCTAAACACACACACACACACACACACACACACACACACACACACACACACACACACACATATCTGTATATGTCTGCCAGACTAATACAGCCACCCTCCCCTATCAAATATTTATTGAAATATGAACTCCCTGTAGCTGCATTTCCAAACAGATCTCCCATAACAAGCCTTCCCTATCAATGAGGCTATTCATCTCCTCTTAAACATGACTTCATTGGCCTGATGATGGACAGTAATGACGTTTCCTAATGCCCCCCAGCGCTAGGACAACATTATCCTCTATCTTTTCATCTGCCAAAAACACTCTCTTTCACACTGTGCATCACCACAGATCTGTCACCAATTCACCCATTACGTCCTCCACAAGCAGCACAAACACCCCCCCCCCTTCAGTATGTCATGCTTCATGTTAAGGAAGATGAGGTTTTTTAATAGACAATTGTTTAATTGGCCCAAAAAGCAATGAGTCGATCCTTTCAGGGTGGAAAACATATTTTTACATGACACATTTTCTGTGTGCACCAGGAATAATGACTTTAAAAATTTAATGTTGCTTAATGGTGAATGAAGAACATATGGT
Source organism: Siphamia tubifer (assembly GCA_020466265.1). Taxonomy (NCBI): domain Eukaryota; kingdom Metazoa; phylum Chordata; class Actinopteri; order Kurtiformes; family Apogonidae; genus Siphamia; species Siphamia tubifer. Next base: position 25,629,453 of record CM035795.1, on the reverse strand, counting down.
TAATTATAAAATCAAATTTACTTTTAATGTCGAAACCATTTTAATCCATAAAGACCCACAGCTATACTTCCCAAATTAAATTTTATATGTTTCAACATTTATTATATTATCCACTGTATTTATGTTATGGTTTTTTTTTCAGTTAAAGCACACACTTTTCTGTATTTAATTCATTAATCAATAGTTGTCAATTAAAAGTTAGAATTAATTCAATATTTTTTTTTATCTATTTCTGTAGATTTTATCTATGTCTGTAATTGATTCTGATTTTCTGTAAAGCCCTGTAAGACGACTTTGTTGTGGTTTTGGGCTAATAAATAAAATTTAATTGAATTGAATGGTTATTATATCAAACCAATGAAAACTGAATAAAAAAAGACTCTTTCAATAAAATCTATCATTACTGTAATTGAACATAAACCAATGTTAATGTTGTAGAAGATGATGGTGTTTCCTGGTTCACTATGGAGCCTCTGAATGTCCACGTAGGTCATGTCTGATCACCATGAAATGACAAACTGCATTTTACAATAATTATTTACATGGATTGAGAGGATTAGTGGAGCAATAGGTATTAAACATTTTAAATCAGTAGATGTTTTTAGTGCTTGATGGGTATTTGGGAACACAACTATTTTAGATAATGTATTCATTCTTCATTAGTTTTCTCACTTGCTTTACTACTATAATTGTCCACAGTTTCACTGACCAATCATTAATGCAGAGTAACAAGCATTTCCATGCAAATACTTAATGTTATGTTTAAGTAATTTGCTTACAGTATAGTAATCAAATATCCAGGTGTTCATGTTGGGTTGTTTCTTACCTAATGCCAGGGTCTGGGGGAGCCATAGATCCCATAGAGTCATATAGAAGGCAAGACATTATTTTAACTACAGCAGGACGAACTATGCTTGCTATGCTGTGGATGACAAGTACCATGCACTGTTGTTTGTTTGTTGGGGCCCCCTAAAGCAGACATGTCCAAACTATTCCACAAAGGGTCGGTGTGGCTGCAGGTTTTTGTTCCAACCAACCAAGAGTTCACAGTTTGACCAATAGACTCTCTGAAGACTGAGATCAGTTGATTAATTGAGTCCAGTCTAGTGTGCTGCTGCTTGGTTGGAACAAAAACCTGCAGCAACACTGTCCTTTGGGAATAGTTTGGACATGACTACCCTAAGGCCACATACAGTACATGGTTCACACACTTTTCCTTTAATGAAAAACAAAGGAAACATTTAGACCAAAGTAAGATACTAAGGGTTGAAGCAGAACTTCCATCAATCAATCAATCAACCAACCAACCTTTATTTGTCCCCAAATGGGGCAATTTGTTTCACAGGAACTTGTCAAGTGGACTGATGATGACTCCCATTAGGGAGAATAGCCAAAGATTTGGCAGACTGTGATTTGAGCTATTAAGAAAGAGGACGTTGTGTTAAAGAAATTATACAGGCAAGCTGAGTCAACAATGTTGCACAAATCTAATGAGCTACTGTAAGCTGGAAAATACAAATCACACTAATGATTGAAGTTCACATATATTACAGGAGGAATTTCTCACCATTACAACAACAGTCATCTACAGGTATCTGCCAATAAATAGGACTCAAAATATCACCAAAGAGAACCAAGAGTTATAGATAATATACCTCATCACCAAAACTGACTATTAGACCGACAGTACAAATACCATATTATTACTAGGCAGTAGAAGTATGTTTAAGCATTGTGAGGTACTTCATAATCATTTCTTTTCTCCATTTGATTACTGAACATCTGATCTGACTTCTGGGCAGTCCTGGCTGATTTATGTCAGTCATGTTTTATTTCCTGGTGTGTTATTTGTTGAATGGTATTGTGGGAGCCCTCCAGGGGGATTGGACTCCTATTTGTGACTGATTGGAAAATGAAAATTAAATTGCTTATTAAGTTACAGAAAAACAGTTAGGATTCCCATGAGTCTGTCTGACACATTTTCCATCAAGTGTAAAACAGTCTGAGGGTGACGGAGAGGGCGATTGGGGAGGGTGGGTGGGTTCTGGGACACGGGTGCATGCCCAAAGCCACCTGAGCTCCACATAAAGTAGGTTACAATGCTACAGTAATTGCCCAAATTTAGACAACACATACCATTTGTAGTAAGAAAACGGTTTGAACACATCTTGTTGTGCTTCATGTTATTCCAGTTTAGGCCTCATAATTGGGTTTGTCACCACATCACACTCTGTCACTTTTTCTTTGCTTCCTTTAGACATTCCTTCATCCCTGCTGTAATCATTTTTTATCGTCCGTTTCTTTTCTCTCAGACTTTTGTTTGTCATATTTAAGTCATACAACATTTCTAATTAAATTCAGCTCTTATCACGCATTCCTTCCTTTTCACATCATAACAAATCTTCTGTTGTGATGATAATATCTACTGTTTTGTCTCAACAATCTTGATATGTTTCTTTGATTGGCTTGATGTAGGGAAAACAAGCAGAATGTTACAGAATGAAACAGCTTTCTGCATCCTTTTACAGATGAAAGCAAGTTTTTCTGTTCACACTCATCACTGTCAAATCAGATAGTCAACCCTAAGATTCATAAAGACCTAAACTGGAGATGCCGCTCAACTTTCTGTCATGACTGCTATGGAACTTCTTCTTCTTCTTTTCTCCAGTTCTGTATCGGACCAACTCCTTGACACTTCTGTGCTGAGTCTGCATCCGAAGTGGAAATAACTAGGCCAAGTCATGTTCAGACACTTTCACTAGAAACTCTTCTTTTTGCATAGCGATTATTTGCAAAGAGAGAGGCTGACATACATGTACATAATTAGTAATAATATATTGTATTCATATATTTGCATATTTTTCTAATGGTAAAATGCCTATAATGTTAATGACTTCACTTGAGAGGAGGGGCGCCATCTGCAGATAATTATCACACTGTGTGGACTAATTATCTCTCAATATTTAATAGACTGAGTAATTACAAGAGAGAAAGAGTTAGTTGTGGTGATTGATTAAAAAAAAAAAAAACAGCTATCATCACAAATCCACTGAGGTACTAATTTTGAAACACACTTCCTACTTATCAATTAAAATATTAACACTCACATCTATTAAGCCATGAATTTTGCGTACAAAGTGTGAATACAGATATTCTCTCATTTCAGATAAAAAGTGAAAAATGAGATTCTAAATACATAAATGAGAAGGGGTGAGAAGGGAAAAAAGGGAGAGAGACATTGATAAACAGTGACATAAACTCAAAGAATTAATCAAGTGCTTGTTACAGTGGCTGTAAGTGGTAAAAGGCAGGTTTGTGTAAAGTGATTGATGATGTACCAATTAAAGTGGAGGTTTAATTATAATGAGGTCTTGATATGAGACAAAAAGCATATATTAATCTCAACAATGTCAGAAAGGAGGGAGGAGGATTAAAATAAAATACTGTATTTTATTCTTCCTATCAAACTACGGCAGATAAATATTCAGCTGGTGTGTTTGTATCGTGACATTTAAAATATCTTGTTTTTATCACTTCATTGTCAACATTTATATGGTGTTTTATGTGTCAATAAGTTCAAAGATTTTTACAAGTGCGAGCAAAAAAATATTAATTGAAAATACCAAATAAAAAACTCAAACAAAAAAAATATTCAAATGAAAAATATAAGACTGCAATGAAAAAAAAAAGTTTGCTTTTGCATCTTTCTCAGTTTTGGTTGTTGCCTTTTTCCTTGATTATGACTTCAGCCATCTCGTTTACACTCCCTGACTTTTCTATTGTGGTTTTGACACAAATGTGGGCTTTGGTGTATTACTCTAGGTTTATTTATATTTGACGGACAGCTAAGCAAGCGTACCCAATCAGAAGCAAAGTAGCTGCTGTGGCCAGAGCCGCTTTATATGTTTATGAATTGATATTTTTTGCTTATACTTTTAAAAAACTTTGAATGTATTGACACAAATTAAACACCATAGGTTTCACCCAAGATTTAAAACTCCAACTCAAATAGAGAATAAGAGAAAATAGCAACACTACATGACTGACAGTGATGCATGTTAATAAGCTGACATTCCCTCATCTTCAATCATCCGCTTTCTTTCACTGACATTGAGGAGTTTCTGACCTTGTTATGACCTTTTCAAATTACAAATCCTGAAATGGATTTTTCTCCCTTTTATTTATCATTTAAAGGTCACAACATAGAAAGGATGCACTGATTGAATGACTCTGAAACCTGTTACTGTTACGAAATCTGTTACTAAGGCAATAGAATCATGTAGATGAACATACCAAGAACTACGTACAGTGGTACCTCTACTTATGAAAGACCCAGATAAAAAAATAATCCAAGTAACGAAAAACATTTGCGTCAATTTCCGAATACTTCTGAATACAAAAGAAAATTCTATTCATCAAACAAAACCGAAACCCCTGAGACATAAATACTATGTACTATGCTGTGCCATCGCCCACCCAGGTGATGTATATGCCCTGCACACCCCAGGAAGAAGATGAAAACTCGTCAAAGGCAATTGTCCCTGGATCTACACCTCACCAAACTTCTGTCAACAAACACTGCTGACGGGAAAAGTGGTAATTAAAACAACTACAATGGTATAAAAATGATTTGCATGTCTGGTTCATTTTAATGGTTTAATGTTTAATGTTCAGTCAGTGAAGACACATTTCCCCACTGAGACCAATAAATTACATCTAAATCTACATTTTCTTTTACTTTTAACACATATTTATACAAAATTGGTAATTTTTTAAATAATTTTTAAAGGGTTTGAGGGGCAGTATTTGGGCCTTGGAACAAATCAAAATAAAATGTGACTCTATTTGCGAAAAATTCATGGTACGAAAACACTCCTGGAACAAATTAATGTTGAAAGTAGAGGTACCACTGTATTTGGCAACTGCATCATGTTTACATATAGTGTTACTTCGCTATGATGCACTTCACTCTTCACAGCCTTGCTGTTTTGCAGACTGTTTTAGAGCACTTTTGCATAGTTTTTTTTTACACTGTATGAGCATGCATTGAGTTCTACGTCTTGATTGGTCCTGGTGGAACGTCACCCAGGTTCCAAGCGATACTAAAATGTGACATATAAACCTTGCAGATACTGAATCAGTCAGACAGTTGAATGTGACTCCACCCCTTTACAAAAGCAGATGCTGATGTTGACGGTAAATATATATATGGACATTAATCCACATGATGACAGCCCAAAATACTACATAATGGGTGGTCCGGGAGATTCAGTCTTTGGTGAATTCAGACAAGACAACATGAAATTTATCAACAATTTCCTGAGCAGACGACATGGAAGTAATGTGCTGCACTGCTATGACGACCAGGTACTGCAAAGTCAGTACTATCCTGTTATGGAAATGCTACTTTGTCAATTTTACTTGATATTGTTGATTTTACTTATTATTTGTTACAGCGTATCCCCCGCAATAAAAGAGGAACCATTGTACACCAGTATGCTGATTATTGCCAGGTTTTAGTATTCTCTTTAAAAAACCTTAAATCCAGATGTTCAAACACAGATATGACTGGGGCACTCTAACTGTAGTTCAAAAATGAACTGGTATGCTGTTAATAATGTGTGTTTTATTCACATTTCAGACAGGTTTATTACACATGCTTGAAATGACACAACTGAAATATAAGCAAGAGTAGCAATAATGACTTCTGGAGGCTTATCTTACAAAAATGACAGAATTGTACTTCACAAGTTTGTAATAAAACCATCTAAAGCACGTCCACTCCCTCAGCATGGGCAGCGCAGCAAGTCACAGATGTAGACAAATATAAAAAAGTAGTTTTTAAACTCCATCTTGACCTTCTCCCATCAGTCTGTCAGTTTCCTATTTCCATCCACTGCCCTGCTCTGCTTATGCTGCATGTTTACCTATTACTCTCATTTCCCACTGTTGGCAATTATATGAATCCACAACACGATCTTGGCATTTCATTGTGCTAAGTCTGCAATTAACCAAAGTGGCCTCATTTTTGGAGTCAAATTCATTAAAACTTAAGCAGCAATTATCAGTGGTGGGTAATCCCCGCTCCATACAGTAAAAGTGCTGCCATGTATTCAACTAATGATAATGATCCCATCTTCCTTGATTGTCATCCAAATGGGCTGGTTTTAGGGACGCAAGTAAATAGTGATTTTACAAGATATTTCATGATACTGTATCAATATTATGTACAATATACTATGTAGAATTAATAAAATTAGCCTTTTACTGGTTATTTTTATTTTACTCCCAAACATGTTGCTGTGCTGCGATAAATAGTTATTGCAGAACAGCTTCAAATAAGCTTTACCAAACCACAGTCAAATACGAGTGAGCAGACATTTGTTGATCTGTTTTAAGGTAAGGTCAGATGAAATATTCACAATAACACCTAACAGTTTTAGAACAATGCAGAGGAAAGTTGCTGTGTTGTACTGTCTCTGCTGACGGTGTGGCCTGTAACTCAACTTGTCAAATCACCAGTGCCTGGTTTTTATAGTATGTTTTTTCACCAGTATTTATGGGCTGTATCTCACCTGTCGCCAAGAAGCGCAGTGTTATTATCAGCCACATCCCCCAGTGAAATGCTGTCTCAATAGCTTTCTCTGCTTATTAGAGGTGACATCAGCACCACTAAACAACAGGACTGCTCTGGGAATAGATGGGAGAAGTTCTTCATCTTAAATTTTCACTGTTTCATCAATACTAGAAATGCAACTATAGCAAGGAACTCCCTATCACTGCCCTCATTCATATTTTAGATGTAACAAATTATATCCAGCTATAAAAAAAAATGGCTCAAAAGCTGGCAGTTAGAGTGGAAGTAGACAGAGTATTTACTATAAAAAAAAAATAAAATAAAAAATGATACACCGCCTCCTCTAGTCAGTTTGGTTTAAATTGGCAGCTTGTTGAAGAGCATTGTGGACCAATGCACTAAAAGAAGATGTGACATGTTTCAACTTGTCACGTTGTCAATTTTTTGGGTTGAATATGATGAAAAATCTGTTTTGATGCCATGCCAGAGATTTGTACAGAACTACCATACAGCACTGGACCAGGTGCCTGAGGCCTTAGTCTGCCAACATATATAAATACAAGTAAATCACTGGGCCCATTCTGACCTCTTTTTATTCATGTAGAAGGACAGGTAGTGAACTGTACATGCAACAGTAAACAATAGACAAAATCATGGCTGAAGTGGTCATTTTCAGCATCAGTGCACTATTACTATAAGGAACTGTGTTCAGACAAAAGTGATAAAAATAGAGTCGGGACTACTTTACTGAATGGACAAAGCTTCCAAATGGTAAAAGAATGAAGACTGAACCTGAAAGGTGTTTATGTTACATTATTATGTTTTCTGAGTTCACATTCAAGCTAAATATTGACACTTCTGGTCTTCAATTTACAGTTTATCTACTGACAACACAACTCCGCACTTCACACATCAAAATTGTACCAAGTGTATTTTCTCATTTCTAATTAAAATATTTCATCACACTTCAAATTAGACATAATCACCTAAAGAGTAACTAGCAAGTGAGGTATAAGAATTTAGTTTTAGATAATAGACCTGGAAAATCTTATTTCAAGAAGTCTTATAAAGATTATTTTCACTCTTTCCATTGGGGGGGTGGGATAACAATACCCTCGCCTCCCCTTTGGGGAGACCACAACCACAGCCAACATTGTTAAAAAGTGTCCTTTGAACCGTACTTCAGTCTGAGGGTGCAGTCGTGCATACATAAATGCATGAATACATTTTGTGTATCTTTAGGAGCAATTACTCAGCTCATACATGCATCTTCTTATATACACAGTGTATATGAAGAACATGTGCATCCAAGTGACCTAAACTGTTTCTATGAACTAAGGCGCAATCTCAGGAGTGGGTTATTTCATGCCTATCAAACATTGAGTATTGAGTGGGTGGGGTGTGTGAAGGAATGGGGGGGGCAGCTATCAAAGCCTATACCTTAGCAGACTAATACAGATGCCTGTGTATGGTAGTAATATAAAAGCTGTCACCTAGCAAAGGAAGATGTGATAACACTGCCAGTAGGCATGGAAGGAAGCACACTTTCAGCCAATCAGTCTTTTGACACCCTCACAGCTGCTATAATGTGATGAGAGCCATAAATGTGAGTAAGGAATGATTTGTGTAGGTGCATGAGTGCGTACAATTTGGCATTCAATTGTGTAAATATGCACTGCTCCATAGTACCTTTTATGTACAACAAGCTATCAATGGGGGCAGAAAAACAAGAACTGCAAAATAGATGCATCCACAATCACATGCAGCTTCGTCAGTTACCAGCTGTCATTAAACAAGTTTAGTGAAGTCAATGGAGCCTTGACCTTTAAACCTACGAGGTCATTATTAAGTTAAATTGAACATTTGTACCATATGTTGTAACATTCTGTCCAATATCATGTTTTGAATGCAACCATGTGACCAATAACACATGACACACCATCTTAGACAGATGCAGATGGACATGTACAGAAGTATACTTTTGTACCTAAACAAACTGTTCATAGTCTGTCAGATACACCACATGTATAAAAGTACTGAGACTCATTGAATTCAAGTCTGCGGTTAGCAAGTGCTCTTTTTACAGCAATAAGGAAATATGGTCATGTGATCACACAGCTGGAGAACTACAGTAGCTTTGAGCTGCTGGTGGATGAAGCAAGTGTGAGTTAGCATGCATGCTTCGCACATGGCAATGATGTAAAATACAGAATTAGAGCTCTTTTAAGCTATAATGAGATAGAAAAAAAATATTTTCACTTCTGTATTAAATTGTAATGAGAAAAATCAGACATCCAGGCGAGGTAATTACTGGACTGTGATGTAATTAAACAGTGCTGCTGTCACAGATGGTGCACATTACAGCAGGAGATGGTGGACATGGAGTTTACTTCATCAACAAACAGGTTTCTTTGAGGTTTTGTCAAGCTGTTCTCAAAATATTACAATGATATCAGTCCCAAATTATGCAAAAGCAAGTTAATTTATACTTTGAATGCATCATTGTTCAATTTTGACTAGGTCTGCCTGGCTGTATTTGGAGTTAATGTGGCTGTCAGAGTTCAGAAGTTATCTGAAGTTATCATTTTACCAGTTATTAGGTCTTTAGCAGCTGCAAAATGATGCATTATACAACTCAAGTTAATGTGGATTCAAACCTAACACGTAAAGAAAATAAGATCATAACATCATTAACAAAGCCCCACTGATAACTTGAGCTGTACTATTGTGTCAGCATGTACAGTAAAAGAATGGAGCAATGATCCTAAATAAGATCCATAACTTTTCTTTTTGGCTGACAGTCAAAGACGTCTACCCACTTTCATCCTTTTGTCTTTTTGCTCTCACTGTTGTTTCTACTGAATCGACCTGATATCTATCAGTGTCAGACCGCCTTACCTTCCTCTCACATAAACACACATAAATCAATTTCCCTTCAATTTACTGATATGCGGACGGGAATACAAGACAGTCTGAGCTATTGCCAAACACTGTACTTGAAGAGCAATCTAAAAAGGTTTGTGATATTATCGAGGGGATCTGCAGTAATTTTAAGTGCAAACTGAGGACAGACTGGAGAAGAACTGTTGACTAAGGAAAACAGGAAGACAGCTCTTTTTCCTTGCTGTGCTGAAAATAAGTGAATGTTGTTTAGTACCGGTTCATATGATTTATATATGTTTCTGACACATTTGTTTATTGATGTTAAAGCAAAAGATACTGAAGCACATACCATTGGGACCTGAACGGAAGAAAACCCTCAAGGACTGCAATACTGTACCACAAGCCTTATGAATGCATGATTCATGGGGCTTCACTTACTAAACACAGTTTCAGGATATTACAAGATTATTTGAAGGTTTTTTCATCAAAAAAATACATGTATTCTTAATGGTCTGTAGTAAGCCCTGGTTTAATTTCCCCAAACCTTGACGGTGGACCTGCAGATGATTCAGACCCTGGAGGCACAACAAAACAAATAGCAAATGAGATTCTTCTAAGATCCCAGATTCTCTTTCAGCAAATACAGCACCCACACACAGAAGGGCAGAAAAACAAACCCACATACACACAGACTGAAAGTCATATCATGGTTTGAAACACAAACCTGTACCAAATGTCACTGAAAACACACGGAAAACCATTTAACATCCTACAACTGTCTTCAACCTGCATGTCCATAGCATTAATAATAATAATAATAATAATAATAATAATAATAATAATAATAATAATAATAATAATAATAATAATAATAATAATAATAATGGATTCGATTTATATAGCGCTTTTCAAGGCTTCGCATTCTGTTATGACACTGAGAACATAAAGCATGACATCTAATAATGTATCCAACATCAAATAAATAAATAAATAAAATGTACTGATGATGATCTTGCACTTTGTTGTATGGATGTCAGACTGGGTGTATTTCAAAGAAAAACCTGTAATGTATTTTTTTATTTTTTTTCTACAGTACAGTAATATGAGTAACTCCAGACATTTCACTTTGTATGAAGTAAAGCTCACAACCTAGATAGAAAAGTGCTGATCTGCACTTCTACTTTTATGACCAGCTGGTCAGACAATCTGCTGGATGACAAAAACATAATGTAGTATTACTCTCCATGTCAAGCCAAATTAGTCTGTGTTTAACTGTTATTTGTTGGTTGTGCATAAGCAGGTTGCTCTGGATTTTGTCCTTTAGAAGCTATTTGAAATATAACCACAGCACATTTACATTGGACTCAAATTAAGGACGCCACTTGCAACATCCATTTAACCAGACTCAGAAAGACTAATCCGATATAAATAGGGATTAGCATGTCATTTTGCCTGCTGCTCTCTGTCACCCAGTGAGGGAATTTCTAGGCTGCTGACAAGACACTGAAATATCATGCTGTGGTAAAAAGATGACATTCAAAAAAACACATCTAACTTTTTCTAAAAAGTCACTCTGTTGTCAGACTGTCTTGATCAAACACAGACACACGTGACAAAAAGCGACTTGAAAAACATCCCTCGTGTTTTAAGGGCTGCTGTGAGGGAAAGTGTATTGTGCCAGAACCACAAAAGCTGCAACTGAATCAATGAAAATGAGATGAAAATGTATCAAGTGATTTCCAAAACATCTGTCAGCAAAACACCACCATCATAAGCTCTGAATACATACATACATATTAGGGAATTTAGCCTCTGTTTTGCTTCAGGTTTTTGTCTTTCTGGGACTTAAACAGCAGTGAATTCCTGTTCAATGATATTTAGGATGTTTCCACTCGGAAAACTTGAAAATTGAAACTTACCTAGTTTTGCCTGGTTATAAATAAGTATTGTTTCTCTCATGACAAAAAAATGCTGTTTTACTTTTTAGTTTTGTAACTTTATTCCAATTTAGGTGTACTTTTTTTTTTTTTTTACTTAAGTAAAGGAGTTGAATCAGTATTTCTACTTTTACAGGAGTATTTTTCACACAAGTAGGCGTACTTCTACTTGTTAGTACTTTCACCACCTCAGCAAATAAGATAGTGATCCAAACACTGAAATGGAAGGCAGTTTGTAAAAAAAAAAAAAAAATTAGAAAAGTAGACCTCCGCCAAGACCTCCACCCCCGAATGACAAGAGGTCATGTTTATCTGTCTGTCCGTCTGTCTGTCTGTCTGTCTGTCTGTCTGTCTGTCTATCTTTGTACAACGTCACTCAAAAGGTTATGGATGGATTTTGACAAAACTTTCAGGGTAGTTTGGGAATGACACAAGGACCAATCGATTAGATTTTGGTGAAGATCTGAAAGAGATCCTGTATTCTGGCTCACTTTGAAATTTTGCTTAACATTGCGGAAAATAGAGAATACACAAAAACAGAGAGCTTATGACAGCAGTTCATAATATCAGAAGACTGACAGATAAAAAGGTAGCTCCACAGATGAATTTACAAGTTCCACTGCTGTGCTGAATTCCCTCATACACACATGCAAACACACACACACACACACACACGTGCCTGCTGCCTCTGGGCTTTTTCTGTGTGTTTAGTAACTCACAATGATGACTTTGCATTGTACATAATTAAAAGTTACAAATTAGGAAACAAGAAACAGAGAAAAGCAAGGAGAGAGAGAGAGGAGAATGCCGAGCCATTGCAATTGAAACCACTCAGCACAATGTTGTGTGTGATGTCCAAGGATCTGTCTGCCTACTGTGACCACCTGAGCGGCATCTCTGTTGCATCAAGGTCGATTTGTTCCTCTCTATTGAGACTTTCTGCTGTGCTGCAGAGAGCTGCCAAAGGACACGAGGAGATGAATCCAGGCAACACATACAGATAAGTGGTCACTGGAGGTTCAAGTCCAGGAAAGCAGCCAGGAAGACTCAGGTGAGGAATTAATCTCTGATCTTTCTGAACAAGCACTGCCAATGTGCCCTTGAGCAAGACGTGATTGTGAAGACATATTCTCCTCCTTCCTCACTTTTCTACTCCTGATTTTGAACCTTCAGTGTGAAAACTTGACAAGCATCAAAGCACAGGATATAATTAAGATACATTTGATGCTGGGAATTACTCTGTGTGTCTATAGCTTTAACTAACCCTGATGGGTCCATGAACGCACCGTGTACTGTTTCAATCAATACACAGGATTAACAGACTCATACTGTACAGGCATGCTCTCATAAACACACAAGAGAGAAATGTCATATTCTCATTTGTTATCAAAATCAGAGATGAACAAGTATTTATTTCCATTAAAAAAACGTACAACATGATTTGGGATTGAGACTAAAATGAAGTTATATATGGTGTAAGGTAGCTGTCAATAGATTTGTGTTCACAGATTGGATACCCATGCATATTTGTCAAAAATTACAAGTACGACTTACAGCTAGCCTACGACTTCCCACAAGTGACATAACTATCAAAATACATCATCACCACATCCACAGGCATTACTTGTTGAGAAAAAAAAACATCGATCAGGCCATAAGGTGAAACCCGCTTTCGTTTCATCTCGCTCCGACGTCTATGAAACTATGAAATATATCCTTTAAAATTAACAATAAGTACTCATAAGTGTAGCGAAAAAAGTTCTCTCATTACAATCTTGTCAATTCTTCGCACCAAGCAATTTCGTGGCAAACTATTTTCCACAGAGCTGAGTCAGAAAATGACGTCTCGGGACGTCACATGATCGTTCTGGACCAATCTTGTTGCTGGTTTTTTACAACAGACCAGCTGACAGCTTGCGTGATTAGTCACATTAGTACAAAAATTCTCCCAAACAGGTTCTAAAGTGGCCAAATGCCTTCTAAGTCCTAAATAGTGCTTTATATTTGTACTGTATAGTTAATAGCCTAAGAGAATGAATATATTAACAGCTATCTAACACCATAGTTATACATGAAGGTTTTATTTTCAATGTTAAATACATGACAACAACACATGGACACTGATACATAATATATGCATGTGTGTATAACTTAATGCATACATAGGTTCTGGTGACTAATGTTAGTTATAAACCCTGATTGGAACGTCTATGTGTCTAGTAATAATATATTCACACACACAGGTGGACTTCAGTCTATAATGAGTGTGTTTACATTGTCAGCAAAGGCAGCTTCAGTGGAAATACAACCTCAATTTATATAATGGCTTTCAATGGAACTAAATAGGTAAAAGTGACAAGTGGCTGCAAGTGAATCAGAGCCCTGAATGTATATTGCACACCATGCATAGAAACAACAGTCTTATAACTTAAAATCTATATATAATGACTTATTTTGTACAGAAAGCACATTGTAATCAGGTCTTTTAATGGGGTGTAATTTGCATGAGTTTGACAGTAATAGTGTGAGATCACATTTCCTGACATGTCTCCTACAAAAGTGTTCTAATTAATGCATCTGCAGTTAGGCACTGTTGATTCAGTGGTTATCTGACAATCAATTCCACATGGCAATTCATAATTTATTAAAAGATTACTATTTCTCCCTAGTGGGTCATTGCCATTTCATAAGAGCCTAATTTCAATCCAGTCTGTCAGTACGAAAAAATGAAAAGAGAATCTGCCAGAGATGTCTTATTGTAGCACTAAATAATTAAGATTCAATAAAAAAAGAGGTGTCAGGAGTGAAAGGAAAGCATAATGCACTATATATCAAAGAAAATAGAAGTGTAACCTGAGTAAATTTCATCATTAGAAAATCTGAGTGACAGGAAGAATGGGTGCACTGTAAAAAAATAAATAAATAAAAAAAATAAATAAAAAATAACAGAGAATTAACAGCAAAAAGTTGTAGAGTTGCAACATGAAAAAAACTATAAAGTGAAAATACAATATAAAGTCGTTTATTTGAGAAGTTACAATTAACTCAAATGTAGCTGTAGTTTTTACATGAAGACTATGTTAAAAGTAGATTTGTACGTAGAATAGAGCCAAACCATTTAATTGGTCCAATTATAGGATCGCACCAATTAATCAATATCAATATTTTTACCCCCCAATATCGGTATTGGCCCCAAAAATCCACTATCAGTTTTACTCTAATGGAGAAAAGATGTATTTCTATTGTTAAGTAAAACTGTCAATTGAAAAACAATTTAATGAGGTTTAAATTATAAGACCACAATGTTGAAACAACAGCTTAATTACTTTTTAAAAATTATTATTATGATTAAAATGTAATAAAGAAGTAAGCATTTAACAGTTTAAGATTTTAAATATGTAAAAGAACAGGTAAAAGAACAGCTTTTTCATAAAAACAATTGGATTTTTTTTTGTGTGTGGGTTTTACTCATTCAATGAATATAATAAAAGGTATAACATGCAGAAAAATATTGTCACAGTGTAAGTTAACTATGTATGCACAGGTAAGGGCTAAGAAACACATAAAATTAGTCCTGCGGGTTATGGTTAATCAGTTTTTGAAAATATTTAGTGATTAAAAAATGTTTTGAGCCTATTATTATTATTCAAGCCAAGTTATGCAATGCTTTATTTATGAAAGGCACTGTATTAATGTATCTGTTTGTTTGTATGTATTACTCTTGTCACTACAAGGAGAACTACTTTGCAGCTGTGAATGTGTAATAATACTTTATTTTTCATCGTAGATGAGGCTTTAGCAAAATGTGAGGTCTGAACAGTGAAATTATTTTGTCTTCCATCACTTTATACAGAAAATTATGCAGGACTTAGTGTCTGTGTGGTTCATTTTCAGTTGTGTTTTGTGTTGAATTTCATGATTGACTACCATCTGTCAAGATTTATCTCATTCTGCAAGGAGAATACAATGGAAAAGATAATTAAAAACACACACACACACACACATAATAAGTTCTTTCATGGTATTCTTCCCACAAACTAAACTACATTTGGCTGTGAGGAAAAAAGACTGAAGCTCACATTTAGTAACAGGTGCTGTGTGACTTCATCTCATTACTCTTACCTGTAGAAACAACTAAAAGTACAGACTGTAGGATTCAGCCATTAATGTTAAAGGAAAACAGATGCTATAGATACACCTAACTAGATACACCTGAAAAAGTTATTCAAAAAGCAAATATTTGGTGTGAAAAAGAATGGAATCCTGTTGTCAGACACAACAACATCTTCCTTACTTTGTTTAGAGTAACTTCATGACATCAGCTGCACAATTTCCCAATGTTTTCATTTCAATTTGAGGATACTTCTTTGTTGTATGTTTTCAAATCAGACATACAAAAACAAGATTCATTAAAAATTAAGTTAAAATAAACAAATAACTAAATAAATGATGAAATAAATAACGAACGAAATAAATAAATAAAGCGTTGAGTGTTTTATATAGGGCTGCCAGTTTCAAATATTTTTGTAATTGATTATTCTGTCGATTTTTCATCCATTAGTAATTAGACGAATTTCACTTTTGTTCTTTTTTTTTTTTTTTTACCTTTTAGCTTTGGACACATCATTGGTGAGCATTCTTATTGTATGACCTATTTTTTTTTTTAATTACATAATAATTCTGAACATAAAATGGAGCAAAACAGAGCAGTGAGTGAGACCAAAAGTGCATTTTTTCCAACTATAAAATCAAATCGGTGTTTTTCTAGACGTCAATATCTTGTTCCTGAGGAGACACATATACACAGCTGTACCTAAAGCCTATAAATTAAAGCAGGTTATTTTATGGAGGTAAAATGTTGTGTGGTAGGTTGCAGTATTGTTTAGAGTTCTTTCTGTTCTAAAGCTGTAATTAAGTTTGAACTACATCAATATACACAGTTACAGAAGCAAACTGAGGCGCAAACACCTGCACTGAAATGAAGATATATAATCATTGAGATATGTGCACATTAGCAGAAACAAACACCAGATGTGTAATTCAGTCAGACTTGCACTGGTTTTTACGAGCTACACATGCACTTGTAACACACAAAGTATTAACACATATACTTTCTCACACACAAGTGCAGAGATTGAATTAAATGCACTCATGGGAAGCAGGGAAAAGCCAGCGCCAGCAGATTTTCTGGCCATCGCTGTATGTTGGGGTGTGTGGGACACAATCAATAAATCCCACAGAACAGCAGACAAGAAATGCTTCAATGGATTTTCACTAAATTACAGGTTCATGGACTTCACTGCACACACACACACACACACACACACACACACACACACACACACACAATAGAAGACTGGATAGAAGTGCAGGTACAGACAGAAATGTGCAGAAAATCTACAGAAGCATGTCTGAAAACATTCAGTAACACATCCGTTCACACGCATTTGTGTTCTACTGCATACAAAGACATTCAAAGTGTGTGATACAGTTATGCACAGTTAAATAACTGCCATTTAATAAAACCCATAAAAGTGCTGTAAACCATAAAAAGTCAAATATACAAGCAGACTCTTTCAGGGGAGTAGTAACACTAGTGAGCTCATGGCATATTATTATTACTTACTGCTGTTTTATGGTTGATGTCACTGGATTATTTTATATCACTAATAAATGAAACAGAATGTATCAAACTAATATGTGATATTTTTATGCTTACAACTAAACAATACAAGGCATCACATTGTCTTAGATGTCACAAGACCAGCTGTGGCTCAGTTGATAGAGCGGGTCGTCTAATGACTGAAGGGTCAGTGGTTGTCGAAGTGTACTTGGGCAAGACACTGAACCCTAAATTGCTCCCAGGTCTGGGAACACCTTGTGTGGGAGCAACCGCCTACTGGTATATTAGTGTGTGTGTGTGTGTGTGTGTGTGTGTGAATGGGTGAATGTGAGGCTAATGTAAAGCGCTTTGAACACGCTATATAAGTGCAGTCCATTTACCATAAAGGGATGACCTGCAGTTCTATAGGGTTCAGTTAAGTCTTCTCACACACACACACACACACACACACACACATACTCTCTCACACACACAAGAAAAAAAACAAGTTCCTATGGCTAAACCGAGTAGGAGGTCTTCGAAAACGGTTCCTCCAAGCTATATTTTGAAAGTATTCACTCCCATGACTCTTTCATCATCCCACACCTTCAAAAATACATCAACGTGCATGCTGTCTGGAGCAGTCACCGAGGTTCACGAGCATTCACAAGAACTCAACATCAACTAACCAATCAATAAATCAATTAATCAATCAAATTGTATTTATATAGCACCTTAGAAAACCAAAAAGGTACACAAAGTGCTTTCCAAAATTAGACAAAAACAATAAAATCAAGTAACAATTATAAAACCAAGATAAAAAAAAAAACAAAGATAAAACAAGTTATAAAACCATAACAACATAATAGAGACATGGACAGTCTCCTGCATGTCAAACACTCGCCTAAATAAATGTGTTTTTAACTGAGATTTAAAAACAGCTAGCTCAGTCGTTAATTATAGTTATGCTAGAAGCATATTCCACAGCCTTGAGCCAAAAACTGCAAATGAACGATCACCATATTTTTTCTATTTGGATTTGGGAACAACCAAAGAGGTGTGATCAGAAGAGCACAGTGTCCTGACTGGTTTATAGATTGTTATAAGTTCAGTGAGGTAGGGTGGGGCGAGACCATTGATGGCCTTGAAGACATGTAATAAAACTTTAAAGTGTCCTCTGAACTGTATCGGGAGCCAATGAAGGGAGCGTAGAACTGGGCTGATGTGGGAGTGTTTAGATGTGTTGGACAGAAGACGAGCAGCTGCATTTTGTACCAGCTGTAGTTGATGGAGAAGACGGTGGTTTAGCCCAGTGTAAACGGCATTGAAGTAGTCCAACCTGGAGCTAATAATAGCCTTTTCGAGGTCAACATGGAATAGAAAATGCTTGACTTTTGCTAGGAGCCTTAACTGGAAGAAGCTCACCTTTACAACTGAACTGACCTGTTGGTCATATTTAAGAAATGTGTCAAAAATAACACCCACAGTAGGAGCAAACTGAGGTGTTAAAGGGCCAAAGTTGGTTGGCTAAAAAGAATGTATTCTGTTTTTCCTTCATTTAAGTGAAGGAAATACAGGGAGGGCCACTGTCTGATGTTGTGAAGGCAGTTATTGGGGGGATCCAGTGCAGAATGATCACTCAGAATCACAGGAAGGTAAATCTGGATGTCATCTGCATAAGAATGAAAGTGGACATTATGATTTGAAATGAGTTGACCAAGCAGCAGCATATACAGTGAAAATAAAATAGGCCCGAGAACAGATCCTTGAGGCACACCAAAGGAGAGGGGGCCAACTGTGGATAAAACAATCATTTATCATTACTGACAAGGTCCTATGAGTTAAATATGATGAAAGCCATTCGAGGACTGTGCCCTGTAGACCGACAGTGTACTGAAGGTGGGAAAATGAGACTGGCATGTTCTACAGTGTCAAATGCAGCAGAACTAACAATTATCATCCTAAATACCAAAACAATAAGCAACATTTATCAGTTTGTGTCACATGAAGCTTAGCTAACAAAGGTTTACAAGCATGAAATACACACCATGGGAAAACTGGTCAATATCTGTAATTTTGAATAAGATACCCATAAGCAATTAGTATCACGGTATCATCTTACCTATCAAGTAGAAACATGGCTGCCTTAGCATCGGTTTTGAGCCTCTTTTCCTTTTTCAGCTGACGCCAGTGCTAGAAAGCTGTAGCGATTATCACCGTTATCCTGTTCCAAAAAAAAAGATCTCCCACCCTACCTTTAAGTGTTCTGTTAGTTTACTTTTATACAATTCAAATATTTTCACTATTATTTTATCTGATAAAACTATGTGTCTTTTATAGAAATATTTACGTTAGATAAGGATTATTATAATAGAATGAACGTATATTTATATGGCAGAAAACAGCGGGGTGACTGACATTTAGATACACCACTAATCAAAACAGGATAAATCCATCTGTGTAATCTCAGCTGCTCTATGAAAACTAATCTCCTTCAGGGATCAACAAATGTTTTCAGCTGTTTGATTCAATTTCAAAGTAAATAAAGGTTAATGAAATGGAGCAAGTCTTAAATGAATTCTAACAAGATGACCTTTGTCTGTAACATCCAGTCTTATATATAATCCTCCTAAATATGCAGCAATCTACCTGCTGTGATGGATAAGAAGGCACTGAGTGTTCCTGCCAAGTATGTGAGCTGGGCTACGGTTCATGTAGACTCTGAGGCCATACTAACACAAATCCTGCTTGCTCACTTCATCCTGCATTATTCACAAAACAGTATCAGTGCTCGCTGGGCCGTGCACCATCACACTGCAGCAGCTCCAACGCCTCACCTATAAGGAGCCGTGCTGTCACCTTCAGAAATAACTCTCCTTCTGTCTCTGTGTTTTATTTTCTAAGCTTTTTAACAGTAAAATCATTCTAAGACAATGATCGGTTTAACCATTGGCCTCAATGTATGTCTTCAGGAGCATTTGTTTTATAATTTTTTATGAGGTTTAAGTTTAAACTTTTTTTTCTTCATCTGTATTATATAACACTGATTTCACTGAATTTTTTTAGTGAATTAGTGAATTTTTTGGAGTTGATACTGATTTTTTTTTTTTTAAGCCCATGACAAAAGCCATTGATATTTCTTTTTTTTTAACACTGTTTTTTTGATTTTCATCAGAACAAAATATAATTACAATTATGCAATGTGAACAATAATACACCCGTCCCCCAAAACCCACCCACTTACCCATCCTCAGTCAGCCTATTCTGTAGTAATACAGACTACAACAGTAATAACAAAAATAATTATACTAACACAACACAACAGAAACAAAAAGGATAATAAAGGAGGTAAATGGGGTTCAAACCACTACTTTTACTTTACATCACAATGATGATTTTCAGTAGGAAGTGTCTGTGCCGTGACAATATCTTCTACAGATAACCATAAGGAACATGATGTCCATGAAGATCTACATGACTTCCATTAGGACTCAATACTCTGCATCTCAGGGTGATGACTATCGGATGCTTCCCCTATCACATCATCGATCTAATCCCTGAACCTACTCTGTTTTCCTCTGCTGTCAGCTATAATACACCTGGTAATGATTCAGTTCATGAACCCATCTTCTCCAGTGATTGTCATATTTAAGTTAACTCTGTTTTCCTGAGTTACATTCAGGTTCCCCACTGTCCTCCTTCTCCCCACTACTGTAATGCAATCATTTGCTTGTTCTTTAACTTGTGTCCTAGTAGATTTTTATGTCACATATTAACTGGTGTGAAACTTATAAGATTGCTGAAAGCCTACAATTTGCAGGAGCCTTAAAACAATATATAACCGTGTTATTTAAACATGAAAAAATAATATTTTCACCCTTATGCATGTGCTAACCTTGTTAGGATTCACAAAATAGATGAACTACTACCTTTGTCCCAGTTTTACCTTCTATAAATGGCTACTCTCATTAATTTCAGTTGAGTAAGTCTAATAAAGGATCAAATTACAGAGGAATGTAGTTATTTTTAAAGAATGACAAAGTGCAACAATAACAGATTTAAATTATTTCTTTTTTCAGCACAATTACTCACATTTCATAGTTAAATGCATTAGTTCAGCTTTCTCGCCATTAAAGTGATTACGTATAATTGCTATTATCAGTAATTAATGAGGAGCAGGAGGAATACAGTATTATGTGGACAGAAGTCCCTGTGTGTTTGCCTCATGTTTATTAAATTCAATAATGACTAATTGTGATAAATTAGGTGCCATCTAAAAACAGCTTGTTTTATATATATATATATATATATATATATATATATATATATATATATATATATATATATATATATATATTAAGGTAAATAAAACACCTATCTACAACTTCACTCATTAATTCATTAACCAATTAACCAACTGTTTCCATGAATGTTTTGTGTGTACTTGTATTACGAAATAACTGAAAACTCTCCAGTTCTATCCTTTTAACAATTAAATATTGTTAGGGTTAGGGTTATATTAAATATTATATTTAACGGTTATATTAAATCCTTTGTATTAAATATTTCACAAATGATTTAACATCATTATACTCCGCATTTTGCATCATTAAGCAAAATTATTATATTTTCCCAGACATAATTCACTGATCATCCAAAGGTTATAAAATCATAGCAGAGAAAATTGAAGCAACAATGACTTAATTAACCAAACATAAAAAGAGAAATACCAAATGTTGTATATCTGATGCCACATTGCTTACTATGATTATTAGTATGTCGATTATTTCAATGTCATAACAAGACCAGTTGATAAAAAGTTATTAATTATTTTAGATTGGTAGACACTTTTGTTTGGCTGCAGCTCTTTAGGTCTTTGAAGGTTAAATGTGAATACTTTTGAGTTTGTTTCATGTCTGTGATAAACTATTTATATTTGGCTTCATGAAAAACAACACATGCACTGATAGGTTAATCGGTTAATCTAAATTGTCCATAGGTGTTAATGTGAGAGTGATTGTTTGTCTATATATGTTCAGCCCTGAGATGAACTGGAGACTCATACAGGGTGTACCCCACCTTCACCCACTGTATCTGGATTAGGCCCCCAGTGACCCCTGTGACCCTAGTGAGGATAGAGCGGGTTCAGATGACGAGACAAAAAAACAAGATGTGATGTCATGTTCAGCGTTAGGAAACATGTTCTGATTATTTAATATTGTCTGGCATTTTACAGACCAAACAGAAAATTATTTAAAATAAAAAACAACTGTAATGTAGGGTCTGGGTCCTTTTACAATACGACAACAAAGTATTTTAGCAAAATCCAACTAAAATATGTAGTTCCAGTGCAATTATTTGTGCTTCTATTTTTATGGTAATGATATTTACCATGTTATACCAGGTATCATTCAACACGTGACATATGTTTGTAACTGTTTTGTCACTTACAGTAACCTTTAGAATATATTTAGTTCAATATTTAGTCTTTTCTTTTAAGTATATGCATATATTTCCTGTATCTATATAAGAGAAACTGTGCTCATTACAGCACAGCATAGTCTTCTGTGGAGCAAAATACAAGATATCCACAAAGTTTCTTTACAATTTGAAAAATATTTTACAAAAGAAACTGATGAGTTGTGTTCATTAAATGTGTTCTATGTTATCACAGTTTTTAATCACATTGTATTTGTGTGTTTCAGGTACCCTGATGAGGAAGTAGGTTGACTTAAATAAATTCTTAAATAATGGCTGAAGAGGCAGAATGTGTATCATGGTTTAACTGCAACAAAATGACATATATAAACTCAATAAAACTACAGGATTAAGTATGGAAGACATCAACCATCACATTTATCAAGTCGTGCACTGAACCAAAAAATTATGGAAACAGAGACAGTGATACGTAACAGAGGGAAGGAATGGACACTGATTATTCCCCATGTGGAGGTGTACTAAATGAGGGGGAAAAATCAATATCTACTTTTCATTTAGTAATAATCCCAACAGATTTGTTTATTCATTTGCTTTTGTAATTATAAAAAAGACTTTAATGATGCCTTGCCTTTCCTAAAAACAGCCACAGGGTCAATATGATTTCCTGAGAAATGAACGACCAATAAACCTGTCGATTATGATGTTACAAGCTTTCACATGTACATGATCAGTAGGAGATGACATGACATGAAACTATGGTAGGGTCTTTTATCAATCCACCCAAAGGTTTAATTTCTACATCACAAACCTAATAATAGACGCAATTTCCCTGGAACTCAATGCAAAGCAGACACAGGTAGCTAATAGATTTTCCCACTTTCCTGCAGTAAAATGTAATAAGGTTAAGGAGGCACACCCACTTCATGTAATGGAGATGTAAAACAAAGTGCTTTAATGATGTTTAATGGGTTTAAAATTACACACAGCATTGCATAGAACATGGGTTTCCTCCATGCCCCCCCCCCCCTCCTATATCAAAAGAAGTGTTGACTGCATTAGTGCAGTCGAATCAAAAAGGTCACATTCTCCAAACTCTGATTTCACTGTCAACTCTGATGTTGATGCAGATGAAATATAAGATGTAGAAAGAAAAGAAGGAGAGCAATCATAGACTTCACTGTGGGAGTTCCTTGCCTGGTGTGTGTGTGTGTGTGTGTGTGTGTGTGTGTGTGTGTGTGTGTGTGTGTGCGTGTGTGTGTGTGTGTGTGCGCCAGGATATGTCTTTGTTCTTTGTCAATTCATGCAATCCTCAGTAACTCATCCTAACCTGAATGTGCTCACTCATCACCCTATGCACATTTCAGCCTTGCTTTCATTTATCAGCACCCTCTTCATAGCTATTATTGATCTGGATGCGTGTGAGTGTTTACATCTGTGTGTGTGTGTGTGTGTGTGTGTCCTTATGCACTGTGTCTTTTTAATGGTGTGTGTTAGTGTGCATTTTTATGTGTATGTTGCATCCAAGTGAGCCTAAATTGGAATCTCACATTTCAAAGATGGAATATATCAGGATTCAATCAATGAAGAGGGGTTGAACACACAACTATACAATGTTTTAGTGCTGGGTAACAACCAAAAACCAAACCTCTTCTAAGTCATGGCTTTCTCTCTCTCTCTCTCACACACACACACACACACACATTAGACAAACCCACGCAACATAGCCTCTTGTTCACAGCTTTTGCAGTCATTCACATCGCCATGGAGACAGAAGTCAATTACATGGCCATCATATGGATACCACACGCACACAGGAAGAGAGTTCACCTACCCATTCTCCACTAGACATACAGATGTAAGGCAGACAAGGCAGTTTGTTTGGTGGTCGAGGATGTAACATTACATGCTCCTCATCCAGATGGCTTTCTGAAGTGACAGCCTTTCAGAGCTGTGAGCAAAATGACCAGGACATGCTGACCTTGTCAACATGACCACAGCAGCAAGCATCTGAGAACTAATACAGAGTCTATTGGATAGATTGTCAAATAAATGCAATAGCCTCATGTCAAAAATGTTCATAAAGTTCAATGTTTAAAAAAAACATGTATAAAGATGAGCTTATTTCATACTAAGGTGGGCTGAATGCCAATTAATATATATAGTAGATGTGAATAATGCATGTGTGGGTGTTTTTTTTAATGGCTTTCTATGCAGGTAAAGGCCAAAAGGAGGTCATTTTCTATAAGGATCAAAGTCACTGAGTTCAGGAGACAAGACAGTAACACCTACTCCCCAGCCTGCAGAATGCAATATCTGTAATACACAGGATCAGTAAAGAATAAAAGAGGCAGCAAAAACAATAAAAAGAAAGAAAAACAATACACAAGGTATCCCAAAAAAATTGACATCATTTGAGATGTCCAGGTCAGAGTGACTACATGGTCAGGAGGAATGATACTGATTATGATTGGATTTGGACATAAACTGTTCTATTCTACAAAATCTAAATAAAACATTCTGTGATTTGGTAAATTTATAAGGTTCCAAACTTATTACAAATGTTCAGTGTGCGATGCAGCACACACCAAGTTGGTAGTGAAGTCCTTTT
Organism: Siphamia tubifer; assembly: GCA_020466265.1. Taxonomy (NCBI): domain Eukaryota; kingdom Metazoa; phylum Chordata; class Actinopteri; order Kurtiformes; family Apogonidae; genus Siphamia; species Siphamia tubifer. Next base: position 25,604,407 of record CM035795.1, on the reverse strand, counting down.
TTCTCACACAAAAAAGCCTTCCTCTTGAAATTTTTTATGGGATGTCTAAATCTGTTTTTCCTGTTGGCATTTGTTCATGAAATTTTCTAAGAAATTCACATTGCACAGTCACGTTTGACTAAATTTGGGTGCACTTCAATACATAGAGTGCCTTTTCTGTTGTATTAAATGCCATGTCTATTCCTGAAAGCAGAACAATAATAACATGTATAATTATATGAGACTGACAGAAAATCCCTGAACAGGTGTCAATAAACTTTAGGAGTGTTTAGGAGTCTTATGTTATATTGAATGTCAGTCATTTTTTGGGTTATATTTCATGAACCCTGAAGATCCAGCAAATCATACACACAAACACATAGAAATGACTGCAGCACACATAGCCACACACACAACATACATTTACAGGGTCATTCCATGTCAAATCACCCAATTTTTTGGACAAATTTAACCCTACCCCCTCAGGTCACAAGGTCAAATTCAAGGTCAAATATTTGATTTCAAGGTCATTACATGAAAATATGGTCACATGTTGAAATTGATTGAAGATTTGGATTCCTTAAAATGTTTCTGACAGAATGACACTTATTTCATGAAACTTGGACCAGTAGTTCAGAAGTTATTGCAGTTTGAATAATGGCGGTATCATCAAAAATCGCTAAAATCGGCAGGATGTTGGCGGCCATATCTCGGAAACCGTTTGTCCGATTAACATAAAAATTGGAGAATCATCTTTTCCTGCCAGACTTACCCCTAGGACAAAGTTTCAATAAAATCTGAGGGGGTAGGGTTAAACCTATTGGGTGAATTGACAAGGAATGACCCTACACACAGAAGGAGTACATAGAATACTGATTTTATAAAAGCCAGAAAAATCCATCGCTCTGTCTACCTTTTTTTTTTCATTTTCTCCACTAAAATATTGACATGAACATGGTATCTTTCAGTGTCTTCACATCATTGAAATGACTGTCCTGTTAAATAACAATACAGAGAAGAAGGTGAGGATAAACACTTTGTTCCAAATTGACTGATGTTTGTCCTGTTGTGCCTTCATACATGTAAGTCACATCTGCTGTCCTGCTGTGTTAAGGGAACATCATGCTGCTGTCAGCCTGGGAGTGAGCAACAAACCATGAAAATGTTGCAGTGAATTTTAAAAACAAAGTGGACACAAGTAGGCTTTTTTAAGCCTGGAACTATTTATGCTAATTGCAGTGGCACTGTTCTTGTACTGAAGGATTAATTACCCTTGTAAAGAGGTTTCTAGGAGGGGCTATTGTTCTAAGGGAGGACAGATTTTTCTGAGAAGAAAGGATCACACTGCTATAGCAGTAATAAAAAGGGCTAGATGAATGAAAAAGTAAAAATGAACTTTCTCACTGCACATGAGTTAGCACCCACTGCACCCATCCAGAATGTCATTAGCACTGTTTTCAATAAAACTGAGGATATAAGCCTACACCAATGCTTTTAGTTTTGGCTCTCATCCTCAATTGAATCACTCTGTCGCCACACCATGGACACCCCACCCTGGCACTTCTTTTAATTAAAAATGTGATGCAGATAGAGAGATGAAAGAACTTTACACTTCAACACGAATGACCCCATTCCCATTAGCATTAACATCAGCAGTTAATGTTCCAATGCTACCAGGATCAAATCTGAGGAGCAAAAATGAGACCACTGACAAATGCATGGCATTACTGTTCATCTAAATCTGATAAATCAGCTGTGATTTCATAAGTCAGCCAACACAGGCCCAGTGAAACCCTTTATACAGCTATGCACACAGAGTTATTGTCAATTGCTGTCATATAAGAGACAAAGGACTTGAGCTGGGACTGCAGCTGCCGATCTGTCACATTTATAAATAATATTATCTGGGGATAACCAAGGTCACGGCCACAGTTCAAAGACAAAGTATTGGAAAACCAGTGATAATCGCTGCTTGTTATGTTACACACACTTCAATATAACATCCTCTTTAAACCCAGTTGAACCCATGTCAAAACTTTGACCAAGCTTTTACTACTTACTGTGAGCTCAGAATCACTGCCAAGATCTATACCCACACCAAGCATCAATAACATAAAAAGCACTTTATGGAATGACTATGCTTTTAACACATTATAACAGCCTCTCTTCTAATCAACAGGTTACCCAAAAGAGCTTCAAGTCTTTATTTTCCTCACTATTTACAGTAGTACATATCACTTTATTAATTGTGCCTTTGCAGCTGCTAAATGTGCAAGTCAAACAAGCATGTGTGTGTTATTTTAAGTGATCCAAATTGAATGACGGCACTACAGAGCCAAGGGCATGATTACCATAGTAACCAGTAGAGACAAATCGTTGGTTAGGCCTGTTGAGTATTTATTGTGGGGAGGTTTGGAACACAACCATCATCCGCAAACAATTTCTTCCTTTATTCATCATCGTTTCTCTCTTCCTTTTTTAAGATCATATATGATGTCATTGCTGACAAAAAGCGATGTGAAGAACAGCTGCCACCTTTCTATACCACGACACACACCACGCAGACACTTTTAGAGTGGGCGCTAATCTGGACTTTCACACCACTACACAGTGCGAGTTCTCAACAGCCACTGTACAGTATCTGAGCTGATAGCAGCCCTCTCAAGCCAAATGAACAGTGTGTGAAATGGCTCAACCAAAAGCCTGCAGAGCATACACACATTTTGTTTTTAATATAGACAAATAGTAAATAGGCACTCATGTGTGTCTGCAAAGGGGCATGTAATAGGGCCAAATCCCCTGGCCACCAATTTAGACGATAACCAAAAGATAAGTCAACCAGTTTAATTTCCCCAGTGAATATCCAAACATACTCTGTACGAGGCATAGTCACATACATGCTTACAGATGAATTAAACTTCACACACTTACACTTGCATAGATATGAACACAGAACTCAACAAACCCTGATATCTACTGTAGAGAGCTATATGTAAAAACCAAAATAAAGAGGAAAAACTAAACATTTTCTCTCTATACTGTACACAAAGTTATTCTTACAACAAGGAAATGTTTAAATGTTCTATATAATTAGACCTAGCAATAAAATAGTGCTGTAGCTCGAGGGGTGTTTCAAGAAAATTTCAAAGACTGGTTGAAAAGATGCTTTCAAATGAATGCTTCAAGCATGTATAAAACAGCCAGAGCTCAATTAATCTATGTGGTACGCCCATTTTGTGCCACTGTAGAACGTTTGCTCAAAACATAAACAAAACACAAAGCTGACGTGAGTTAATATAACTTTTAGCAGCTAGAGACTGGGACAGCATGTTGTCACCATGAAACCCAACAGCGCAGTGGATGAGGTGTGTTACCCATCTGACAGGTCTACTTAATATGACATGACGGGTGGACTACGATAAAAGGAGTTTATGCAGTACTGACGCAGGCTGGTGACAATCGCGAAGGGTTTTTTCCACGATATTTAGCAGCATAATTTACTGTAACATCGAATGTTTTCTCTATGTGTGAGGGTTTAAAATGAGCTTTTAACATAACATCGCTCGACTTCACAGAGTGACTTTTGTTTAAAAAGCGAAGTGACAGAAGCGCCGGCAAAGCAAGTGTTTTCTTTTCTCACTGACTGACTGTCACTGGTTAATGAGGCTCAGTGATCAGTCAAAATTTTTTGGCTATTTCGCCATCTTAATGGGAATTACAAAATTAAAGTTTCAGAATTAATGAAAGAATTGGGGACTTTTTCTAGACTATATAAACATACACATTACACTCACTGTGGATTGAGGTAGAGCATGCAATTTGTCATTAACATATTGTGTTGTGGTGTAATGGAAATCTATTGTGCTTTAACATTGTATTACTTATTTTTTCTTTATATTATTACTTTGTCTTATGATTTACATCTGACAGCTTTAACTGTTCACTGTGCTTAGCCCAGGGCATTTAAACCAGTCAGCGACACTTTTATGGTTAGTTGTATCAGTTGAAAGTTTTACCAAACCTTCTGTGATCTCCTTTTGTGCGAGGTTTGAGGATGAATCGTCCAACGACCCAGGATGGCGCCTGTTCCCCGGACTCAGGACGCCGACGACCAACTGCGGGATCCCATCCTCGTCGCCAAATTGTTTCAGAATTATTTAAGTTCTATTAAGAACGAAGCTGGAATCAGAATGATCTTTAGAATAATAATAATAATGAGTTTAATTCAGTTACCGAGCTCACACATGCAGCAGGCATGTATGGGAGAGATCTCTGCCAGACCAAGGAGACACAGGTACTTATACAGATACAACTGGCCAATCAAAGGAAACATACAGAAAGGTTGGTAAAGATCATACAACCTGCAATAAAAGGAGATCACAGAAGGTTTGGTAAAACTTTCAACTGATACAACTAACCATAAAAGTGTCGCTGACTGGTTTAAATGCCCTGGGCTAAGCACAGTCAACAGTTAAAGCTGTCAGATGTAAATCATAAGACAAAGTAATAATATGAAGAAAAAATAAGTAATACAATGTTAAAGCACAATAGATTTCCATTACAGTGGCCTTGGTGTTTTTTTTTTGTTTTGTTTTAATTTTTTAGTCTTTGGTTTTTTTTTTTCCTATTTATTTTCTTGTGTTTGTTGTGGGTGTTTGCTGGTCTGCTTCTTGTTGTTGTTATTGTTGTATGTCTTGTAAAATAAATAAAATATTTTGATGAATACAATAAAAAAAGAAATTAATAAAAAATAATTTTACAGAAGCATAACTTGTATAAATCTCACTGCCTTCAGGAGTTGGAACCACAGCTGCTGTAGTTTGTGTAACTTGTTGTAATTATTTCTTCAATATCAGTGAAACAACACATTATGCAAACTTTGCAAGCTAATACTTTCTAAAACCAAACACAGTACCACTGTCACTAAACTATTGCCATAAACGTATAAACAAATAATATGTGATAGTAACATCGATGCTACAAGCACATAGTTTAGTGTAATGCACTCTGTAAAATATCACAATTAACAGGCCATTTAAAATGAACGTTACAAGGAATACAATTGTGACGAGAGCTGCTATGATTCATTTAAAGATCTGATCTGTACGAGTCTGTGAAAAGTAAATCATATGAATTCAGGTCAATCATAATCTAAAGCTAAAATTGTGAGATCAGCCACCCTTATATTTCAGTCATGGTTTCAGTGAAAACATGTTCCATTAATTCTTTCAAAGTCAGTTAATTTCAAAGGAGTGAGTGAGTGCATTTCTATCTTGAGATAAATGTGTGTCAGTGTGTCTGTATTTTTATACTGCAGGTTTGATTCTGGCCTGACTTCTGTAACCCACTAAACGTCTCTCTCCTCTCTCGCTCTCTCTCTCTCTCTCTCTCTCTCTCTCTCTCTCTCTCTCTTTCTCTCTCTCTCTCTTCTCTCAGCTACGGAATGTGGGAAGAAGACCACACACTTACAAATCATGATGGAGACAGAAAAGAAATTAGGCTTATGGTGTCAGAAGCAACAACTAGGACGATATTCCCAAATTTCTCCAATTACCCATACAGTTGTGAAGTGATGATGTGAGGATCCCTGGGTCATGACCTATCATTTGTACTTAATTCGAAGTCAATCAGACAAATAGTTCCCGAAATATCAACAAGAGTCTTTGATGATTTGAAATGTTTGAGCAGTAATAAGATCTTCCTCTCTACGATATTCACTGAAATGGAAAACGTGTCATTTCTAAAGTGTTCACTTGAAAGATATCTGCTGGTGGTGATGGTCGACCCAAAAACATAATATCCCCAAAACTACATTTGGGGTTATAAATATGTGAAAACAGAGAAATTAGACAGGAGGAGTGAGCGCGTGTGTGTGTGTGTGTGTGTGTGTGTGTGTGTGTGTGTGTGTGTGTGTGTGTGTGTGTGTGTGTGTGTTTACATATGCAGCATGTATGTGTGTATCTATTCTAAATAATGCCGGATAAGCCTGAATGGATTTAAGCGAGTACTTCAGTGGGTTCAGCCCAAGATGAGACAGCAGGTGGCTAACATGCCTCTCTCTTGGTTTACACAATCAAAGCTTTGCTCAGATACTTTGAATCTAATCTCAGTCACTAATCAATATGCACAATAGCTTTTCCTGCTTTGCAAAAAGGAATCAGATTTTATTGCAAAAATTAGGACCCATTTGGACAAAACTGAAATAATATCACACATTAAATTGCAAATTCACTCACATTTCTTACATGCACAAAGAAGTTTCAAAAATATAAACTGCAATGCAGTGGCAATTTTTTCACTCAGTGCTGCTTTAAAATACAAAAAGGGAGAATACCAAACCCACCTGGCTCCAACAAAATCACCATTGAAGTATTAGTGATGCTAGCCTGGTTTCACTGAGTTAGACCACTGACAATGGGGAGGAGAGAAGGAGAGAGCGGAAGAGGGGGAAAAAAGGTAGGGGAAAGTGGCAAGAGCCCCCACAGGAGAACTCCACCAATGCCAATAACAACAACCATGGTGACAACCACAATGAAAACAATGACTAAAACAAGAACCAAGCCAATTGGGAAGCAGGACAAGAGAGTGAAAAAAAGTAAATATAATTTTTTAAAATGTATTCTTTTATTTGTTGAATTTAATTTTTAAAGAATTTTCCATAGGATATTAGAAATTAGAAATGAGATAAATAAGACCTGCCAAGATCTGGCCAAGGATGGGCCCCACCCAACCCAGAGAGCCTCCCTCCTGTCCTCCACACTGGTAGATATCTCTAATTGCATGCATAGACACCACATACACACACACACACAAACACGTACATGCATAAACACAACCATATATGCACCCCCCCAAGAAGAGGCAAGGGGTATTTTTTTTTATTCAGTATTTGTTTTGTTTTTTTTATTAACTCTCTATTAGCAAAACGATTGGATTATTTCATACAAAATTTGGTTTATAGATTGCTAGTGAAACTGATTAGATGCCTTTGTTGCATTTTGGAAAAAGTAGGTCAAAGAATTATTATTTGTTTGCTTCCCCTTTACTTATAATGGATTGAATTTCAATTGTCTATAAAACATCAATTTTGTTTCAATTTACTTCAAACTTGGCACATGTACAGAGGCAATTGATATGCTGACATCAGCACACACATAGACACGATGACATCAGTTGGTTTGAAGCCAAAATAAGCTCCAATCTGTGCACGTGCCAGGGTTTGTTATGCCTGCTTCTACTTGTTTTACATTTGATCTAAGAAACTGCAAAGATTTGGTATCCAGCCTGGTACACAGTCTGTGTAATTCCAAATCAGAAGCCACATATGGTCACATAAACCTACATTAAAATATGTGCGGAGAGAATGTAAACCATGCAGCAGTGCTACTGTTAACCCAACTGATCTGAAAGTCACATATCCTGAATGACCCAAAGCAAATCCAGACCAAACAGAAAACAATCACAGTAACAGAAACACAGCTGACATGTGACTGGTGCAATAATAGAGCATTCTAACACCTTATTGTGACTCAGAGTGAAAGGTTAGAGCTTTGCAGAGGATGAGGAAGAGGAACAACCATTAAAAAGCAGCTCACGTACAAAACTAAACACTGGATTTTAACGCTTCAAACATTTCTGTGGGGCTTTGGACAGATTCACACAAACATACACCAGTGATTTATTAATAGATTTGATATTAAGTCAAGCAGTTTCATTCCTCTCATAATGCCTCGCTCAATCAATTACACTTCACTTGTTTGTCTACTTATACACATCTCACTTCCCAAGAAAGCGAGTAGATTTATCCCAACACAAAAATCACAGCTGCTCTTTCTCATTCCAAGTGCTGCCAACTTCGTTATCACAACAAACACTGATGGAAACAGACATAGGGAGTAAGTTAAACCTGAGTGGGTAAGTCTATACATGTAAATAATACACCCTGCATATCTGAAACCATTCACCATCATCATTGCTATCTACTCCTGCTCTCTCCTGTGGATCTCCTTTCACTCCTCAGCACTGATTGAGTGATGCAAATGTTGTTTTAGGGAGTAGCTTTCCAACTCAGAAAGTAAAGGAAATCATTATCAATTGAATGATCCTCTCACTACACTGTATCACCGTGACACTCGCCTTGACTTGTCCTTTTTTTTTAGCACTTTCACATAAACTTGGAACATTTTTTTGTCTGTTAGAGAAAATACAATGTGTAGGCCCATAAATCCGGCATAATCCAGTATCTTGTAACTGCATTCAGATGAACAGTGAATACAGCCACCCCCCACCCTCCCACCTCTGCACATGCACAAACCACGAATCAACTGCTCCACTCTCCACCGCTGTGGTCAGAATTTATTTAAAAATTTAACTGATTTCTGTTCTGCTGGGTTTACAGAGGGCACAAGGAGACCAAATACTACACTAGTCAAGCAATTAATAAAGTCACGATTCTGATATATATTGAAAATGTCAAGTACAAAACCAGCTTTTCTTCTGTTTTGCAGATTTTTAACTGGTTTGTTTGGCTCAAAAACAAGATGACTTGAACTTAAAGAACATATTGAAGAGTCATATGTTTTTTTTCCTTAACTGGGAGCCAGAAGCCCTTAACTGAAGAGGACATCTGGGATAAAAACACATGAGAGTAATGGGAGCCATTACAACACAGGCCTTTTGCTAATATCACCAATGTGTAGGAGGTTTATGTTAACATGGGCTCACACATGCATGCTCCATGGTGAGAAGTATTGGATTTTTCCTCTCCTTTTGAGCAGGTTTTATCTTTTCTGTCATTTTGTCCCAGTTTTTGCAGTTTCAATTTGACACATGTCTCCTTTAAGATGTAACAATTTTTCTACAAAGATGCTAAATAGTTAAACAGACGTACCCTTCACGCAACTTGTGTCTACGTGCATGCATGCTGGCGTGTGCACAAAAGTTAGAGACAAACACATCACACTAGTTATGCTTTCACCTCCACTGCAGTGACAGAGCAGATGGTGATGGTAACCCTGGGTTCACTGCCTGAAATGAAGAGAAAGAGAGAGAGAAAGAAAGAAAGAAAGAGGAGCGAGAGAGAGAAGAGAGAGAGAGAGAGAGAGAGAGAAAGAAAGAAAGAGAGAGAGAGAAAGAAAGAGAGAGAGAGAGAGAGAAAGAAAGAAAGAAAGAAAGAAAGAGAGAGAGAAAGAAAGAGAGAGAGGAGAAGAGAGAGAAAGAGAAGAGAGAAAGATGAAGAGAAGAGAAAGAAAGAAAGAAGAAAGAAAGAAAGAAAGAAAGAAAGAAAGAAAGAAAGAAAGAAAGAAAGAAAGAAAGAGAAGAAGAAAGAAAGAAAGAAAGAAAGAAGAAGAGAAAGAGCAGAAAGAGAGAGAGAGAGAGGAGAGAGAGAGAGGAAAGAAAGAAAGAAAGAGAGAGAAAGACAGAAAGAGAGAGAGAGAGAGAGAGAGACAGAAAGAGAGAGAGAGGGAGAGAAAGAGAAGAAAGAGAAGAGAAAGAGAGAGAGAGAGAGAGAGAGAGAGAGAGAGAGAGAGAGAGAGAGAGAGAGAGAGAGAGAGAGAAAGAAAGAAAGAAAGGAAAGAAAGAAAGAAAGAAAGAAAGAAAGAAAAAACTAAACAAAGGGGGAGGAGAATACCTATCTTGTCCCCTACTGTCCATCGTGTGGCATTACTGTCAGTAGAAGAGAATGCAGCACTGAATGATTAGCGCACACACACACACACACCACACACACACACACACACACACAAACACACACACATATTCAGGTCTCATTTTCATTGCGTCTCTGTCTCCCTTCATTTCCATCTCACTCGTTCCCTCCTCTCTCCATCTTTTATCCCATTGTTCATATCAGGCCGTGACTAGAAACTCTAGCCCATGCACATCTACTGTATTGTCAGAAGTCATTTTCACCATCGTCTGTCCGCCTACTAAACTTTTAATGACAAAGTGGAACAATGTACTCACATATGAGTTATCATCATATGGACATTGTGTGCCTAAAGGATTTAAGTGCTTGGTCTAATTTTATAGCTGCTCATAATCTTTAATGAATTTCCAAAAACGTACTGTGTATTATAGTATAATAATGTGAAGACTAGAAGCAAACCACTAATACAGTAATATACATTTAACCCTTTAAACCCTAGTCCTAAAATGGGCCACCTTGACTTGTTTTTTTTTATTTATTTTGACTATAAAAAGGGTAGAAAATATGCTGTGAGTGTAATATTTTTTTCGCCAGATCTTTCAAAATCTAGCAATCATTTACAAATTGCTGCATGTTACAATACTGCTAAAGTGGCGTCTCCTCCACGTTCTAGTAGAGGCATGAGTAAAATTATAATAATGACTTACAGTATTAAAACCTATAAAGTGCAACATTAGAAGTTTTCAGTAAAAGAAGTACAGCCATCCATACTGCATATCAGGTTGTGACAGGGATGACACATCAGGTTTTCAAGAGTTAACAGATTCTTGTAAATTTGGATGAATAAAAACCTCATATTAGTCCAAACAAGAACAAGAATGACACATTAGAATCCAAAAACAGTTCATGTACTTACTGCACATATCATATCATATCTAAAGACATTTGTACGAGGATGCTTTCAAATTAAATGGGGTGTATCGTTTTTTAAACTCTGACCACATAACTAGGATCATGAAAATACAATATATCACAATACTGTTAAAGAGGGAATATATTTTTGACTTTTGTTTCTTATATAAAAGATTATTTCGTGGAAAAATTCCACTAAACTATACTAAAATGTTGTATGTTAAAATCATGTCAGGGGGTAGGGGGGGGGTCACGCTTTTTATAAGTTGCAGCATCTAATCTCTTGTGTCAGATATGAAGTATTGATCTTCACAAACCATAGTTCACACTTTGAAGGTTCACTTCCCAGACCCAACCTCCTATTAATCCTTCTCAGGAGTGTTGAGGGGCTGATACAGGTAAGAAATGCTGCCACAATTCACATTATAGACATGTACTGTATATCCACCCGATCATTCACAACCTTCAGGCGTGATTTTTTTTTTTTTTTTTTTTTACAGCTTTCCAGTGTTTGTCATACAAAACACAGACTTCAGATGATTGGATATGTTTCAACTCTTGAGAAGTTGATCCAAATAGGATCAGAACAATTTCCTTTTAACTCATGCCCCTGCCAAATGTTGTTCCCAGCACACGCAGGCCCCGCAGAGCTACATGGCACAGAGCCATAACTGGAGCACTGCTCACCTGCCTCCCAGCTCTTATTACTACTTGAACAACACCACAGCCCGATGATGAAGTCGTCTAGACAATATGTCTGCAGCCTCATCCTTGTCCTGAACAAAGTGAGTCTTGACAAGAGTGAACAGCTCAAAAATGAAATGTGCAATTCTTCAAAACACATACGAGCTGATGTAATGTGTGCCACATTACTGTTTGTACAATGTTGATGTTTGGTGTCTTTGATTGTGTCCTCTGCTCAACAATAAAGCAGTCATGGATACTAATGACCCACTATGACGCTGCTGTAACAGACACTGTTTGTCCAGCTGTGAAAATGTGTTCATATGTCATTTGAACAACCTGCTTTTTAGAATCCAGAGTTACATCCTGTTGTTTAGTGACATTTATTGGCAAAAGAAACATTTTAAGGGTTTGAGAACTTCATACAAGGATATATTATTTATTCAAAGGAGGATGGAATAATAAAAAAATAAATAAAATTTAAAAAAATCAGTAGATACATTAAAGGCTGTATTTGCTAATATAATCAGAACCATGATTGTTAACAACCTGTAACAAAGGTCTTTTATGCCAAATCTGAACCAAACACTAACTGTTTAAAGACACATTCTAATGCTATCTGTTGTATGTTGGCTCATATTGTATCTTCCGCTCTCTGCAGTATCTGTCAAATGCTGAAATGTGTCACATCAGAGGTTATGCCTGAATGCAGTACTTGGTGAGATAGGAAGATTTGTTAAATGAACCAATAATGTAAGTATCTAACTCAGCTCATGTAATAATCATGTTTAAGCACATATAACCTTTCCTTTAACAATGATAAATAAATGAAAACATTATTGTAAAAAGGACAAAACTATTTCAAGATATTTGCATTTTTCACTGAAAAATTCATTCTCTTGCAACTTTTTCCAAACAGTTTGCATCATTAGCCTATTTTATCATATGCAGAGCTGCTTCAATTCATCAGAACATGCTGATAATCTATTCTGTGCTGTCAGCTACAATACCATATTGAAATCAGTTTATGAACTGGTTTTAATTAGAGGTTTGTTAACATTAAAGTTCTTAAAAATGCTGACAACATAGTACTTTCAGCTTGTTATTTTTCTCAGTTTTCTCGATGTGCTCACAAGATGTGCCTGATAAACAACACGTACCCCAGTTTGATTTCAGTGATGATCTGCAAAGCTCGGAATACAACTAATGACACCATGTTTTATGGAAGATAGGCAGCCTTAGGCAATGAGAATCAAACGCAAAAGTCAGCTGAGCGGCAGCACGGCTAAGGTCAAACCCGACTCAGACTGTCTGCCCACATTGCAGAGCTGTCTCACCAAAGCAGAGAAAGGCAAAGAAAAGAGAAAGGAGACAGGTAGAATAAAGTGTTTAGGCATGTGGGGGAGAAGTAGAAGCAGAAACGTCTTCTTCCATTCATAGCATTAGAAAGCATTAGAAAGTGAACAGTTGAAGGCAGCGAAGACGAGGAGAGAGATTTAGACACTAAGTCCATATGAGACTAACAGACTAACAGCACAGCAACAGAGAGAGAACCTGCAGAAAATGTCAGTTAACTCTCAGCAGGTAACAGACAGAAAAGAAAAAAGAAAAAAAAAAACAGACGGCGCTTAATCACACACACTGCCAGGTTTGTTTGTGACAGTTTGAATGATCTGCTTCTGTGTGACATATGTGCTAATATGTCGAGAAACTGAGGATCACATCTGAAACATGTAATGCAACCTCAGGGAAAACACACTGCAGCCCTGGCAGAATGTGGCTCAGATGATGTGGAATGTGTCAGAATATAAGGGCAACCGAATGCATGTGAATGAGGGATTTAGAAAGAAAGTGGAATATTTTCAAGATTTAAGTTTCTTACAAAAACATTACTGGCTAATGCGCTGTTAGTATAGAACAGAGTGCTTCACATTATTACTATTTACAGATATATCAAATATGTATGTACATATATGCCACACTAAATCAGTATGTTCTCACTGGGGGATCTGCGAAAATATCATATTACTTCTTTTCTCAATACAGTATCAATACTCAAAATCAATATCTAAAAAAAAAAAGGAAATTAAAGCTACTTATTGATAGTGCTGTGTATGTGTCTATAGGCGTAAGCTCTACAGGCAACTCTGATATAAACTATTTCCATCTCATTCTGTAATTTCTAAAGAACTGACACATCAGGCTGATGAATAAATACATACATTCCTGCCTTTTGGCCTATGCTTTTTGACATTGTGTCTTGTGATGTCAAATTACTCCAGAATCAGTGCCTATTGTTAGTATTAATATTATGAGTCACAACCTTCCAAACTTAGAATTAGACAACAGAGGGTGAAAATTGCATTGAAAATCACATATTAGGGGGCATAACAATATGACAGAAAACCTGACGAGCACTAAAAATACTGAGAAACGTGTCGCTGCTGAGATCAACTTAACTGAGAAGGAAATAGAAAATGGGATCATTTACAAGAAAAAAAAGCCTGGAGACACTTTGAGGAAACTATCCACAATAAGAACTATTTTAGAAACTATTTAAACTCTGTTCTACTCTTGGCGGATCACACACACACACACACACACACACAAACACACACACACACACATACATATATATATATACATATATATATATAACATGAAACCGCAAGCACACACCTATATTTCATGCCTGTGTGTTTCCCAGTGGACTCCTTGAGTGAGATGTGGCGTGGAGTGAATGAGCCAAAGCTGCGGGCGATGATGGCCACGGTGCGGAACTTGGCCCTGGCCTGGTTGACCACATTAGGGCTGGTGGCACTCTGCTTGCTGTGGTCTCCATTCCCCCTCTTCAGGTTGTGGTCCGTGCAGGCGATGGACACCTGCATGTCTGTACGTCAAGTGAGAGAACTGAGGAGAAATACAGGTGGAGGAGTGGAGGAGTGGAGGCAGAAAGTGCAAGGGAATCCCGAAGTGTGGATGTCTTCTCTACTTCAGTAAGGTTTCCTTCTTTAAGTTTCTCCAGGAAAGGATTAGATCTTCTGCAAACTGCTCTGACTCTGCATTACTTTGTTGCAGCGAAAGCTGTTCGACAGTTTGGGTTGTTGTTTTTTTTTTTCTTCTCCTCACATCAAGTCTTCCATTTTAAGTCTTTCTGCGTAAAAAGAGGCAGTGGAGCAGGTCAGTCATCAAAAGCAGGAAAAGAACAAAGACTCCTTCAGTTCTTTGAGGGATCCCCAATTTATTCCCTCACTGGTCTTGTATTCTTCTGTGTCCTGCCTCTGATGCTGAGCTCTGGGAATTTTCTAACAGGGTATCAGCTGCAGAATGACAATCAGAAGAGCCGGAGAGAGACCAGAGGGATGAGCGCTACAGAGAAAGAGAGAGAGAGAGAGAGAGAGAGAGAGAGAGAGAGAGAGAGAGAGAAAGAGAGAGAGAGAGAGAGAGAGAGAAGGTGCTGCAGCCCAGGCGCGATGCTCTCCCTGGTCTGACTGTGCAAAGACAGAGCAAGCGACTGCATGTGAGCGAGGGAGAGGAGGGTGAAGGAGGAGGGGACAGGGTCAGTGAATGGATAAGGAGACAGGGAACAGAAGAAGGAGGAAACAAAGTAAAGGTGGGAAGTGACTCTCAGGTCTTGCAGAGGGTGCACCATCACACTTCTACCATCAGCACTTTTTCCTGTCCTGTCACTCGTGCTTCTTCTTTCCTCGCTCTGCTTTTCTTCTTCCTCTCCTGCGTGACGATGCTAATGTGTGTCACTAATGTGGTTGTGCCCCAGTTTCCCCACAACTCCCCCTGTCTTCCTCCCCCTCTTGGTCTCTAGAATTTCCTCCGATACATTCACCCCGCAATTTTTTTTTTTTCCCTTCTTCCTGGTGTTTTTTTGTTTTTCGCAGCAGGGCAGCTCCTTCGCCAACAGCGCACCTTCAGGGAACTGAGAGGCATGCGGTGCTACACACAGCTTTATCTCTCTCAATCACTCCCACTCCCACTCTGTGTGTGTCTCTCTTTAGCTCCCACTCACCCACTCACTCTGACACCCACAGGTTCTTCCTTGAACAATTATGCATGCACCCATCATACATTTCTGCATTTCTGTATTTGATTCTCAGGTCCTCTGTGTACTTTTGTGACTTTTTTTCACAACATGTTTTTTCTGGGTTCACTTACCTTTCACATGTAAAAAAAAATTTAAAAAAAATAAATAAAATTAAATAAATATCTGTCGGCTCTGTGTCCTTCAGCTGTTGTAGCGTCATAAATCTTGGTGCAATAAACTGTGCCAGTCTGTGGCAAATCTCCAACTACATGATAATTCTTTGCTTTGCCCTTCTTGATGCTGTCTAACATCATATCTTATAAAAAGTACATAAATCTGGTGAATAATTCTAGTTTATGCCAAGCGTGTTTTGTGTATTAAGTAAATGCCCAAAATATGCTTAACTGATCAAAGAATGTTGAAGAAGCAGTATGTGCAAGCTATAAATATATATTTGCTGACATGAAATCGTATTTTCCCCCAAATAACCTCAAACACTGCACATACAACCCCCATAGGCAGCTGTAAATCAAAGCTACAGTAACAAGAGTGTGCATGGATGGTCGAGGTGGGGGAGGTGCGGAAAGATTGGAATCGGGAGCAAGAAGGCAGCTAAAAACAAAAAATTGGGGTAGAAAAAAAAAACCTGTGAATGTAAAGAATGAATACATATGTCTGTGTGTCTATGGCTGCATGTGTGAGTGTGCATGTGTAAGTTCACACTGAAAGGTGTTTATGTTGTGTATAGGACATAAACAGAAACGTCGACCGTAGCACAAGTCGATTTAAATTTGGAGGAATCAAAAAGTCGCATGTTATTATTTCTCTTCCTCCCTCCCTCTCCCTCGTTGCGTTAACACAGACCAGTCACACGGCTGCTACAGGTTAAACGTTGTGGTGGGTCTGACAAAACAAAACGGTACAGTGACCTGCACAATATGCAAGTCCAATTTAAAATACAACAAAAATACAAGCGTTATGCACAGAATGTGAAGAGGCATCGGCTAGCTAATGTGGTTTATATGAGCAGCAGCGCAGACAAAGCGCATTAAGACAACGCACTCTTCTTTTTCCAAACATGATGTGGACAAGCGTGGTGTCCATGTTAGCGACCGCTGCCTTAAACGTTTGACACTTTATATATGGTGACTATATGTCCAGAGTTTGTCTGGACCCATGGCTCTAAAACCAGACCCAGATGTTCTGCAGGTCTGTCACACATCAGTCCGGATCCAGTTTTAGAGCCGTGGGCCCAGACCAAATCCGGATATATGGTCCAGACCGGACTACTGATGTTGTGCAGTTAAATTTAAAAGAAAACTAAAGGTGTTAGCATTTGTTTTGTTGGGGTTAAAATGCGGATGCTTGTGTCTTGTCAGTGGACATTGTTACGTATCAGTGAACTTTAATACAAGTTGCTCATTGTGGGTCAGAAGTTCCTCTGCTGAAAACGTGATGACGTCATGGCGACCCGTCGACTCGACTTCAACTTTATTGATGGATAAGTCGACTTGAAAAAAAGTGAAGTCGTTAATGCCCTAGTTGTGTACTTCTATCAGGGGTGTCAAACGGTGGTAAAAGGAGTATTATATCGCAGGGTCTCTGAGGACCTTTTCAGTGGTCTGTGTTTGTGTGTATGCTTGTGCAAGGTATAATACATTTACACATATGGGGTAAATGTCAGCACTGCAGTGGTTTCACATACTGGCTAAAATACAGACAGGACATCATTAACTGGATACCAAACAAAAATGTAAATTTATTTTTTGTTGAATATGCAGTTTTTGCAGCCAATTATAATACCCATGGCAGCTTTAACACAAGTGGCTGACTCTAGAGATTTTAGGTGTAATAATTGCTAAAAAAAAAAAAAAAAAAAAAAAAAACAGCATAAGACTCTGCAGTTGCCAACAATAACTGCAACAAAGGTGTTTGCAATTTATCACTCATATTTAGTCTAACTGAAGTCATGAATGAAGTCGTGAAAATATGAATATGTTTTGCATTAAATATTGGATTTATATGTAGAATTGTTTAAAATATTTGAATATAACCTAAAAGTATTTTTAGATTGAATATGTGCTGAATCTACTCATGTTGAAAGTCCACAGGTTTTATGTGACCACTAGAGGGAGTAGTGAGGCAGTAGTAGCACTGTTAGAAAATATTAGAAAATGTTACAACATGACAATATGGGATGAGAACTAGACAGAAACATCTTAGACTGAATGAAAGAATAGAATAGAATAGAATAGACTTTATTGTGATTTAGTTTCACACATGTTAACGTGTATTACACACACTGAAATGTGCCTTCTGCTTTTAACCCATTGCTAGAAACTAGGAGCAGTGGGCTGCCATATCACGCACCCAGGAAAAGTAAGTAATAGATAGAAACTACTGGTGTTGTTTTTACCACTGGACACAGCTCTAAATGAAAAGAATGGAGCCTGATGGTGACACCGCAGTGTTTCTTCTGACTATGGGGCTTATGAAGGTATAAAGTTATTTCACTATGTGCCCTAGGGTCACCATTTACTGATGCACAGTTCAGACTAAACTGTGGCAGTTTTGATCTTGTTTGCAACCAGTGACAGTACAAACCGGATGGAAAACAAGAGAGGATTTGTGGTTTTTCTATCTGTTTTCTGTCTTAAAACGGAGTTTATTTCCTTCTTTCACACTCATTGTTCACTAAATGTTATTCAGGTGCGGCTTGAAGGGAAACAGATCAATTTGTGGCTGGTGGTGTATGTCATATTAGTCTTAAAAAAAGGTTGAAAAGTAGCAGGTAAACCCAGGTATCCCATTTCTTTGCTGTCAATCAGGACTGTAGTCAATAAATAGCAGTGTCTGCTTCAGAATAAATGTCGATAATACTCTTTCACACCAAAAGCCAGTTGTCAATTGATGATTTGTTCAACACGAAAATGCCTCAAATACCATGGTCATGCTATGGCTGTCACTTGTCTATGTATGCTACAATGAGTAAAAGAAGTGAGTGTTTGAAGTCTATATAAATGACGCTATAAAGCCGTTCATGCAAACCCCATTACTGAGGATCTCCTGCTAAACTGACCTTGTCTAAATGGGGGCTTTAGAATTGCTCAATAAGTCTTTGGGGATAAAGTGGTTCATGGAAACCAGAACCAGAGTTAGAGCTTCGAGTAATTTGTTATGTCTTGGTGTGACTGATTTTAATGTGGGCCATTGTTTTCAACTGTAGTGTTGCATTGATTTTATTTCCACAACACAAAAGCTCATGGTTTAATCCTTACAGTTACTCCTCTGCATTCTTTATTTCTTTCAGTACCTTTAAATAGTGGACTATGAATTGTGTGCTGTTACATATTTGAACAGGAAAAGAACATAAAGTGGCATCTTTTACATTTTATTTTATCTTTTTAAAATAAACTCCTGTTATTATTTACCCCTCTGGTGCCATGCCCCTTACTTTACAGTGTACAGTACAGTACATACACTCACATCAATCCCACAACTAATGGAAAAGTCCTGCTACAGGGATTCATTCCAGATCAATATCAACTTCCCCCCTCTGGGATGCAGCAGATTCCTAACCAATTCAACATCAGGGATTGAAACTTGGCGTGTAAATCCTCTTCTCTTAATGGGAAGTGGGAAAGTGCTAGGTGAAAAAAGACTGTACTGTAGTTACAAGGTGTGTTACTGGCAACTGCACTGGTGAGTCTCAACACATCACACTGTCAAAACATGAATTCGGTTGGATGAAATTTGCATTACTGTAAACAGAGGCTTGTCATGTTCCTGCAGTTGTATTTGTGCAGTGGATACAGTGTGTGCAGCAAGTGGAAATAAGGGTTATCCAGACAGTGTCTACAGAAAAATACATATCCTATATAAAATACATGAAATTGTTTCCTATGTGGTACATTTTTAAACATTCTCCTCTGCTCCAATATATTATTTCATCCTTTTTTCTGTCTTTATGTGAACATTTGGAAATTATATTAGGTTAAATATAACTAGAAAAGCACTCACAAATCTCCACCAAGGCAGACCTCCACCCTTTAAATGAAAAGAGGTCTGCAAGGAGGTATTAAATTTGAGTCTGTTTGTTTGTATGTCAGCAGGAAAAAAGTTCTGAATGGATTTTGATAACATTTTCAGGATGTGTTGGGAGTGTCGGAAGGAACTATTTATTACATTTTGGTAGTGATCCGGAAGAGATCCTGGATCACTTTGAAATTTTACATTGCGGTTAAATGGAGAATACATTTCAAAGTGATCCAGAATCCAGGATCTCTTCTGGATCACCACTAAAATGTAATCGTTTGTTCCTTGTGACCAAGGTCAAAATCCATTCAGAACTTTTTGCATAATCTTGCTGAAAAAAAAAAAGAGACTCAAATTTAATACCTCGAGGAAATAACTATGAATTAAGTACAAGATGTGTGTGAAAGTCATGAAATCAACACGAAAAATATACCTACAGTACACACCACATATGGACCTGTAGGGCCAGGTTTGATGAAATGACACTTGTAATTGCACTGAAAGAGCCTGCATTTCAGCAGAAATCAATATTGGCTCATATGTTTTATTACATTTTTACAGCCACTCTGAGAGCTGAGAGAAGTAAAGGAAATCTTAATAAACTGTTTAGTTATGGAGGCCAATATGACCGACAGAGAGATTGCTTTTCCTTTCATAAATGTGCAACACATTGGTGGAAGAGGAGTATAGTGTTATGAAATGCTGAAACTAATTACTGCTACACTGTTTAATTATTCTCATGGACAGAAAACTCTGGTTCTACTTTCCCAGCTGACTTATAGTACACCCTCAAATGATGCAGCTCTGTACGACACTGCAAGGTTTGTTTTAGATTTGGCAAAATCTTCACTTGATAATGACCCACACTATAGTTTTTGTTTGTGTATTGAAATAAAAAATATTGATGTTTAAAATAGGTTTCCATTTGTAATCGAATCCATGATTCATGATTCTGCAATTTATATGTGATTTAGTAGACAGGCTACAAAGATTTTAAGCTTTTTTCAGCATTTTTTCCCCAATCAGATTCCCTGTTTTGTTTTTATTTTCTAGCAGCTGCACCGTAAACAGCAAGTGATGACACACGCATAACTCTGAGTGTAAGGCAGTGACTGTGACCTACTTTTGCACCTGGGTGTGGATAGGTGCGTGTAGGCCTGTGTATGTGCTCATGTATTTCTTACATTATGTGTGTGTGTGCGTTCCACTTCATACTGGGTCGTGAGCTTTGTCAGCAAAAGCCAGCACACTACACACTGAAATCCCCTTATACGTACAATGTGTGTGTGTGTGTGTGTGTGTGTGTGAGTCAGTGATGATCAACTGTTTGTCAGGGTCAGCGTCAGTGCTACCTGCCTCAATTGATATTTCAATGAAACTTATGACATTCAAATGTTTCTGTTTGGTTGAGCAAATAGAGAATACATAAATACCCAAGACTGTTTTTTTTTTTCCTGAAGGCATTGAAATAAACACTCGGGTACAAATGCAAATGTAAATGTGTAACAGCCGTTTACGTTTTCAATTCATTATATAAAAATAGGCTTGGTTGAAACAAAAGTGTTTCTAACAAACGTTCAGTGTTATAATGAAGTGTTCCCTGCAGACAACTTCACTTATCATGCAAGACCAGTTTACCTCTGCATCACATGTACGAGGATACATGAGCTATATCCAAGGAAACCTGCTATTTTTGTTTATATATACAGTACATATACACACAGCATGCCTATAATTATTGTGTCAAATTAGTCACATGGCTGCACATCATAGAGAGAGAAAGAGAGAATGTGTGTGTGTGTGTGTGTGTGTGTGTGTGTGTGTGTGTGCGTGTGTGTGTGTGTGTGTGTGTTCAAAGTCATTATTGTAGAGGTTTATGATGGCTTATGTGTTTGTTTGTTTTGTGCTTAATGTCAAATGACTTTAAAATACTAACAGACAGAGGCCTGATGACATAAGGAGCATTAAACCTGTGGATGAGTTGGATAACAGTTGGATTAGGTCATTACATAGTAAAGAGTTATCTATATGGCTCACACATTCATATGAAGCGTCTACCCATGCCCTTGTTTGCAGCTGTGCTTGGAGTGCAGTGAGTTGACATGGAAGCATCAGGGATGTCAGCCTTCCTTATGACTGTAAGCTGCTCAGCTCCTGCCCAGAGGACTGAGCTGTTCCCTCTACCGTGGACTGAACCATTGATGGCAGCTGTAGAGGGCTGTTAACGGGAGGTTTAAAACTGTCGTAGAGCAAATCTGACTTGAGTCCTGCAGGGGCTAAAGAAGGTGCTACTGAAGTAGAAAAACACTAACAGCATGAGAGTTTCGGGGCTTGTTCTTTTAACACTTCAAGAACTTCTTTTAATCTTAAAACTTTTTACAGTGCAGCACCTTGTAGAGTAGTGCACACTCATACAATAAGCAACGCCAGGTGTTGGAACTAGGTTGGATTTTTTTTTTTTTTTATGGCATTCACAAAAAATAATAGGTTGAATAAAAGCTCCACTGGGGATATAAGACGATTGCACCATTTGATTGAATACAATGTGTGAATCAAAATGACAACAGACTGCTGAGGTTAAAGAGGAAGAGAAGCATAAAGTAGAAGAAAGAATCTCAGCCAAAAACTAACACCTATTTATCAAAGTCAGGGCAGTTAAGGACAGCAACCTGCTCTGGATTTAGTGTTTTGCTTAAAGATGTCATTCTGCTGAAAACCACATTTACACAGTCCTTTTAGAATCTGATGGGTCGCCCCGAGTTACCAACACATGCTACGTTTGAGAGTGGTGTGTCGCCTCCACTGGCAGTATTTCACATTCATAGAAAACAACACAGAAAATGGAACGACTCAGAAAAAGCCGATCCTCAATACAACGCGTTGACATTGGCGTCACCCACGTGTGGTTAAGCCCATCCGTCCCCCATTGTAGCGAATCTCAAGTAGCACTAGCATCTACAAGAGAAGACGGCACCACAATTGCTGCATAAACTTGAAAATAATGGCGGAGCATGTTTTCAAAACAAGCAACGGCACGAAACCTAGCTGGATGCTACTCTGGGATGGTAAACACACACAGAGCAAGAGGGGGGTGGGGGGGGGGGGTTCCTTCACGCATTCTGCGGCAATCAGAGACGCCTCATCACCGCGTCATAGACATGTATGTGGAAGTACCGATAAACTGTTGTTTGACCTCAAGTCATTTTTCTACCCTCCAAAAACAGCTTGAAACAAAGCAATCCGGATATTTTTTTTAAACAGAACCAACACACATTGTATTCAATAACAATGGAGAACACAGCAATATTAATGAAATGAATGACAGAATGACGCCTTTAAAGACAGACTTTTAAAACAAAAACAAACAAACAAATGCTGTCTCAATCTGTCTATTTGTGCTTTTCATCACGGCATCAGTCAGACCAATCTCTTTATTACGCTTAAATTCTCCTCAGCAGATGAATGGCATTCACTGACCTGTGACTAACAGAGAAAACTGCAGCATCACAGCTGTCATTGCAGTTGATCCACATGCATATATTATCATCAAATCATCCCCACGTCCATCCACGTCTGAGGTCACAGGTCAATGGAACAATGGCAAGGAACAAGGGAGAGTATGAAAGCTTCATTACTCAATCAAATTCACTAAAATCCATAACTCTAGCTACTCAATTTGCCCCCGTCACCAGATAGATTTGACCCTTAATACAAATGGTGACATGATGCTGTCACACCCCCATCATGTCAGGATGCTCAACACTCACACCTGAATTAAACAAACAAGCCATGACCAATGAAGTTTCTACATTAAATAGTAAATTTATATTACAGAAGATTTTCTATTATAACATATAATATATTCTTACACTACAGACTCTTGAATATGTGGTATCTCCAAACAATTTGTTACTTTAGAACTTAAAACAGAAGCGATCAGTCAGGATGATGAGCAATAAGTTTTCAGAACTGTATTTTTATTTGTATAAATGAATCAGCCGTCTGTCTCATACAGTACGCTCAACTGGACTGTATCATCTTCAGTTCATTCATTATTCATCAAGCTCTTTCATAATCATTATATGTGGAGTTTCAAGCCGAAGCAGCTACAGAATTAAAATGAATGTGTTAATATTTTGCAATTTAAAAATGGGCTATTGAAGAGATATTTACAGGAGGGAAACACAGGAAGTAAATTACAGTTAAATATGTATATAGGGTGGACTGAACTATCGTAGTATATTACAATGGTAAGCCAAAATAGTAGTACAATAGTAACAATGATTATATATATGTGTGTGTGTGTGTGTGTGTGTGTGTGTGTGTGTGTGTGTGTGTGTGTGTGTATGTAATATATAATGTATAAGTGTCCCACATTAGTGTTGAGTATAAGTATTAGTGCATTTGAAATAACTGTCTTCTAGGTTGATCTAATAATACTTTAACACCACGGTTCTCAAACTGGGGTCCGCGGACCCCTAGGGGGACGTGGCGCATGTCCAGGGGGTACGCGAAATTATTCACGGTTTTTTTTTCTGTTTTATTTTGAAATGCGGAAGTTTTATTTTGTAGCGAGCGGGCGGAAGTAACAGCGCTGTTTGACGCCAGCTTGACTAAATTGAGACGGAGCAAGTCACAGGCTATTTTTGAGCTTTTGTTCCGTTTATTATTTTAAAATGATTTAAAATTGTTGTTTCTGAAGTGCTCATTTATATTATAATACCTGAAAATTTCGCTGGTTTGCACAAAAGCACTATTAAAAAAGGTTATCATTGTTTCATAATAATCATTGTTGAAGTGGTTTTTTATCATTTTCAGTATCACGAGGATGAGGGGGGACATGGAAAAATTTCACCCCTCCAAGGGGGACCTGGGCCAAAAAAGTTGGAGAACCCCTGCTTTAACATATAGGCCTATGTTTTGTATTTTTTTCATACATCTCAAACCAGGTAGACTGAAAAAAGCTCCCTTTTTTCATTTTATTAGTCAATAATGTGTAATGGACTACTGAGAGGTTACTGTAAGAAAGAAATTACTGTAAGTCATGTAAATTACAGGTCATTATATAGTGTACTGTAGATTGTCATCATGTAACATTTTTTGTATTTTGGACAAGTGTAGTATATTATAATATTAAGCCAACATGGCAATGCCATAATAATAATAATAATAATAATAATAATAATAATAATAATAATAATAATAATAATAATAATAATAATAATAATAATAATAATAATAATAATAATAATAATAAATGTAAAGCTTACACATCCCACATTAGGAGAAGTGTTGAATGTAAGTATCAATGCTTCAAAAATAGTTTTCTAAGATGATCAAATAACACTTGAGCATATTGGCTTATGTTTTGTAAAAATAAAGAAATAAATAAATACATGTCTCCTTTTTTTCTACTTATAAGAAAATAGTGTGCAATGTGTTCAGTGTTTTAAAAAGGTTAAATTAAATTACAACATTGGGGTTTGAATACTATATTCCGAATATATTTATTTTCACCCAATTCTACATCTTTCCTTTTACATTTAGATATGCATTGTTACAAGCTTCATTCATTACATGAAAAACGTCAGTAGCTATAATTACCCAGTGTAAATGATATGCATTATTATTTGATTGCTTAGTAACTAACTGGATAGCTCAATAGCTCATTTGTCCCCATGTGGAACTCACTCGGCTGCAGAATCACATCGCATTTCATTCTAGTGCCATCAACCAAACAGATGTTATTTCATATTACACCATGCAATTATGTATTTTAGCCATTTAGTACCTTAACAGTGTGAGGTACAAATGAAGACAGTGTTGGTTTTCTTGTAAATGAGGAGCGGTGACAGTGTTGTCTTGTCATGCACGAGGTAACACAAGCAGATGTCTCCAATCACCCACAATACTTTGTGTCTCGCACTGTTTTTTTTTCTCCTTATAACGTACTGTACATCTTATCAGTTTACTGATATGGGATCGTGAAGAGGTTTTCAAGTAATATGGTAAAAAAAAATGTTCCAAAAAAAGACCTCCCACGCCACCTTTAAATGTACATATTTAATATGTTAAATCTACATGTTACTTAGTAAATATGTTCACGGTTTTGATGTGTTTTTTACAGGATTATTCTGGTAACTATAGATGTTTTATTTGTTTGTTTGTTTGTTGATCTAAAAAGACCTCGAATATGTCACCGGGAATGATGCATGATTTCATTTGCTGTGCAATTATTTACTAAAAACTCAGAATCATGGTATTAAACCTTGGATTATTTACCAAGTGATTTGTGACCTGAAAGCCAGAGGTTTATATGTTGCACCTGAGCAGATCATGGGTGATGGATGCTATAACTGTAATCCTTGGCCCTCAGGTTATTCCCATGTCAATTATGTTGGACATCATGAAGCTATGTCATGTATGTACTGGGTCTCAAATGACATCTCCTACTGCAGCTCCACATTTGACCGAAGCACAGACTGTCACATGAGCAACACTGAGCTGAAGATGTAATATGTCTGTAATAACTTGTCCTGCTTGAGCTCTATAATTGCATTTCATACAAAATGACTGTTTTTAAATTATTCTGATAATGTTTTACCTCAAAAAATAAAGTCTTATTTCAGTGCTTGTTGCCTGACAGTTATAATATGTTCTATGTCAATAGAAAATATTTGTCATCCAAAATATTTTTGGATGACAAATACAGTAAATAGGGGTTATGTAATAGAAAATAAGAGTTAACACATGACAGGTTCCATAAGGAAGCTCAAACTTAGTAAAACAAAATTCACTTTTACCCCATGCTAACGTAGCAAGAATGCATTTAGATCCCAAAAAGTGACATTTCCAAAGAAAAAACTCCAACCTGTAAGGATTTAGCTGGGCAGGCAAAATAAACAGATTGGAAAAATATCGCATCAAACCCCATTTTGTGCATGTCTGTTATTTATTTTTGTGACGAACCTGCACCTGAAATGTCAAATCTATTTGTATAAACCAGTGTATGATCATTCTATAGTAGTCCGAGGTCAGGAGACAGACAGGAGACAGACAGGACCAACATTATGGACAAATCCACATCATGTTAACGACACACTTCAACAACCTGAACTACAGTAACTTCAGTTTATTACTTAATGTGTTGCTGGTGCTCACATTCATGACAGATTAAAGCCTCTGCATTTGCATTTTATAAATCCAACAGGAATAAAGGCTTGTCTCAGGAGCTGTACCAGTTTGCTTCTATGTTGGGCTAAAATATGAGCTAAAAACAAAGTCATGTGCACACATAATATATATATTTTTTAAATTAGATGAATAAAATCTGTTTGGAAAAATATCCATTACATTGTCTGAGAGGAATGGTTAAACAAAAGCAGGGTAAACTTTAGAACACAAAATATAACTTGAGTTGGTTTTTCCTTCAAACTCCTGCAGAACATCCCGTCAAAAGAAAAAGAAAAATCTGATTTTCATATTTTCCATTATCCAGTCACTGAACACTGAGGTGTACCACTTTGGAAAGATGCCAGACTCTGCACCTGTCACCTCTACTCACAATATCAACATCGTCCAAAATGTCAAAACCACACACACACACACACACACACACACACACACACACAGGCAGGTCACCACCAGGTCATAATCCCAGTGTTTCCATTTCATGGCTGTCATTGTTCTCAGAGGAGCATTATATTACAGTTAGTTATTTAGACTTGAGACAGCTGGTAAAGAAGAAACTGTCAAAAGTATCATGACCATTAGCCCACACTATAACAACCAATTACCTCATGTCTCTTCTGAGTATAGATTTACATTACTTAGATTATTATGTTAAGAGAAAACATATCTAGTAACGTTGGTCACTCAGTGTCTCAGTCCAGACACTATGCTGTGGATAGTTTTAACTTTGACAAAATACAATTAGTTAGAAACCTTAAATGAGAATCAGAATAGACTTTATTGTCATTACATAGTTGTATGCAACAGTATTAGGATGTACAAAGACATATATAATCTGCCAATGATATGAAAGTTAACAGTATATGTAACAACATAAATAAATGCCGTTATAAAAAAAGTATATATATATATATATATATATATATATATATATATATATATATATATAAAACTCAAAAGTATAAAACATATGTATAAATAGACAAGAGGAGCCGAGCATTCCACCACTCTGCTCCCCAACTACGGAACTGTCTCCCTCCGGACCTACATAATTGTGACTCTCTCCGCGTCTTCTGAAGCAGACTCAAAACTCACTTCTTCCAAATAGCATACTCTCCATCATCTAACTTTTCTTCACTCTTTCCATTAATTAGAACTTTGCCGCGTACCACGTCGGGCGCAAGGCCTATTGATACTGCTTGCAGTTTGTTCTGATTCAGCCCTTTGAAAGCCCTAATTTGACCCCCCGAACATGCATGAAAACTCAAAAGATTTTGCACATACATCGGAAGTGTGAAAAAGTATATACAGGTTTCATAAAAGTCAGTAAAGAAATGTGTCTACAGCGCCCCCTAGAAAAGGTGAAATAGTTTGCATTAGACCAGATCACGCCATATTGGATTGAAATTTTCTCATTGGAATTTATCTATCTCCTCCTTGGCCGTTGGGCTAAATGAGCTCAAAATCGGTGAACGCGCTCTAGACAAGTGGGCCATGGGCCGAGTCTGATAGGACATATTGTTAAGTTTACTCCCATGTCTGTCTCTCCGGCCTACACAGGTTTGTCAATAGAAATGGTTATTTCATACTATAGTGCCCCCTACCGATTCGCCAAATACACTGTTAGTAAAATGGCAGTAGATCGGACATACGAACACGGATTTGGCTGAAATTTGACTCAGACATCTATCTCTCGGTCCTACATCAGTTTGTCAATAGAAATTGCGAGTTTGCTCAATCGCACCCCCTATAAAATCGCCTTAACTAAAATGACTGTAGATTTGACTCGGATGTTGCATGGGGAGGCGGCAGCCAGGCGAGGCGGTCGTGAGGGACAGTGAAGGCCTTTGAGACTGCTTGCGGTTTTAATTTCATTTTATTTTTTCACCTGCTACAGGCACTTGTTTTTATCCATTTGTTTTTAGGCCTGTTTATATACTGTATAAATTATGTTTGTTAAGCACCTTAAAATTCTTGAAAGGTGCTGATTAATAAAAATTATTAGTATGATTATGATTATGATTATGATTATGATTATGATTATGATTATTATTATTATTATTATTATTATTATTATTATTATTATTATTATTATTATTAACAAATGAGGTGCATTTACCTAGAGCTAAATGAACTGTACATGAAATATACTACTGTAAAAATGGTGTGGTGTTGCACTTGAGTTGCTTTGCAGTGATGCAGACTTATGCAACACTTAAACATACTCAGATTTTCTACATATTACCCCCATAGAGAAAAGCCTCAAATGGGCAAAACAGGCACCGGCACTTATGTAGACCTTCTGTTTTTACCTCCGGCCCTCGCCACAGGGTACTGTCATCGGTTTGTCACTGTACATACAAAAAACGTTAGCACGGACCAGTAGTTCGTAACCCAGGGAGAAGTGTGCACACATCATGCTTCCACCAACCACTATACTGCAGGGTGCAGGTGGGTGAAATCTACAACTCAGTCGTCAGTAACGATACAACCACAACCTCTGAATCCAGCTTTTGTTTAGTTTAACATTTTTAAAAAAAACAGTCACCAGGGGTGGAATGTGTGCATATGTGTGTTACACCACTGGAGCCATTAGGATCTGGGCTGAGACATTTTGCATCCACAAATGACAAAGGACCTCATTATAAAGAGCCTCTGAGCAACATACAGGGCTCTTATACTTGTTCAACCTTAGTGTTGTTTGTGCCAAGTTTTGAAGTTTTCTCCTCTGTGTCAGTAAATACTTCCTCCCACTGTAGTTTAGGTCAATTCTGTATCCAGCCAAGGTCACTGCTGTAAATATGAAAGCACTCAGAGGGAGTCATTTAAAGGGGATACAATCTATACACACAACCCCCCCCCCCATCTCTTTTCTGTTCACTCATCACCATAGAAAATTATTCTACTACACTGTGGATAAATAATATGTCAGTACCCCTACTTCTGAGAATACTGAGCACATGTCTGGGAGTGATATTAAGGATAAAAGTTTCCATAAGTTTTTTGGTTTTTATATAGAAATGTACGGCATCAAGTTGTTCTTCAATGTACATAGTGTAATAAGCATGTACTCCTACACTACCTGCACCACAATTAGCTATTTGTTGCAGCGTCCCCGGCTGTTAGAAAGTCTCCAGATATGGACACTTGATAGTCAAGAGTGGTAACAACAAGAGGAAACCGTCATCTCAGTAATAGCATTGCTATGGAAACCGTATGGAGGCGTTATGTGTGTGGGAAAAGCAGCAATAAAATAACACCAGGCAAAAATAAGGATGCCAGATGGCAACCAGGCAGCATCTGGAGGAACGAAAGATACACATATTCCGTTACCTTGTAGAAGAACCTGGACAAAAATCACTTGGTCTCTATCTCACAATGTAAAAGCAGTCTCAAATATTTTCCTAACACCAAAAAAATTAAGTTAAACTTTGGCAAAACACATTTTTCTGTGACAACAGCACTGGTTCAGAATTAGAGCAGCGTACCCTCTATTTGTGATTTTATATTGGATTTGTGACCTTTATATCATTTCTAATCAGACTAATCTTCACACTTATTTTAGCCTCTACTGGAGGGAGAAACACTATGTGGATCTACTGTAGTGAATGTGTAATAGTCCATGTGTAATCTGCCTGTGAGTCAGAGACACATACACATCTGAAAAAAGGTCAATATAAAGAAAATATGATTGTCTTGTAAACAAAAGTAAAATCACTGCAAATATAAACCAACCACATACAGAATTAAGCACAAATCGAAATATAAAGACATAAGTATTGTATGATTAACTGAGTTATTTATGCAGTATGTGGAGACAATGTTGAAGGTCAGCTTTTGTCTGAGAAGGAAACAAATGTTACTTTTCAGAATGAAAATATAACTATCCCACTTCTTCTTACATTGATACTTAATTTGAGAACTAATCGAAAACAGATGGTGGGAAACACACAAGCCAACTTCACTCCTGATACAAAGATGATTATACACGACCTAACAAGCAGAGGTAGCACAGTAAGTAACACTGGTCACAGCAGGATGTTCCAGCAGCTAATAATTACCTGGAAATGATAAGCACTACCATTTTCTCCTGCAGTTCACAGTTCACACTGTCAAATACTGATTTTTCTCCCACGGTGTCCCACATGATTACAGCTTTACTAGACATAAGACCAATGAAAAAATGTACAGCAACTAGAAAAGCGCAGACCTCCGTTAAGGCAGACCAAATCACCACCAAAATCTAATTATTTGTTAATTTCACCATTAACACCATACTGTTAAAATTTCATCAAAATCCATCTATAAGTTTTTTAGTTATATTGTACACAAACAAACAAACCGACACTGGTAAAAACAGAACTTCTTAAGCAGACGTAATTAACAGTTGTTGTTTGAGAAGGTAGCAGGTAGTGTGACTGTCCAGAACTTGTATGAGCCCCTTTTCCTCCAACAGTTTCAAGAAATTGGATTACCGGGAATTAATTGACCTGAATGAAGGAATGCCAGGTAATCTGTTTGCAGTTCTACCACACATCAAAGCTCCTAGTTTGGTCATTTCGAGTCACCAATTTAAAGGCCCACTGAATTTATTTTGAGTATATTATTATTATTGTGTGGATTATTGTTGCACTTTGCACATGTTCGAAATAAATCATTCAAATCAAATCAAATCACATCTGATGAGGTGGAGAGGAGAGGAGAGGAGAGGAGAGGAGAGGAGAGGAGAGGAGAGGAGAGGAGAGGAGAGGAGAGGAGAGGAGAGGAGAGGAGAGGAGAGGAGAGGAGAGGAGAGGAGAGGAGAAGAGAGGAGAGTTTATCCCACTGTTGGGAGTTACTCTCTTATGTCAATGTTTTCGTGCTAACAGAAGGTACAGATCAGAGGTATTCAAACCCAGGCCTCAGGAGCTACTATCCTGCATGTTGTAGATGTTTGCCTCTTCCAGCACACCTGACAGTCCTTATCAGGCTTCTGGAGACCTTGATGACAGACTTGAATCAGGTGGGTTGGAAAACATCTAAAACATGCAGAATAATAGCTCTCAAGGATGAGGATTTAACACCCATGTTTTAGATATTTCCCTCTTCTACCACACCTGGTCTAATTAATCATCAGCTTATCATTATGCTCTGCAGAAGTTTAATAAAGATGTAATGGCTTCTAGGTGTGATGGAAGAGGGAAATATCTAAAACATGCAGGATACCAGCCAGTGTGAGAAATACAGGGGATTTCGGGGGGACTTTGACCCCCCCTATTAACTTAGCAGACCCCCTGAAAGCCTAAAATATATATATATATATATATATATATATATATATATATATATATATATATATATATATATATATATATATATATATATATATATATATATATATATATATATATATATATATTACTTTCACTAATGGTCACGAAAATGTTTTCGATGATCACAATGTCTAATATTCAGAATTCCATTTTCTCAAAATTATTCCTTTGCTAAGTGGTACCAGCCAGTCTTGTGCCCGTATGAACATTAGCCATGTGAGCGTCAAACACAAGAAAGACTAGCCGAACCAACATGATACTGAGAATGAAGTAGTGTTACAAATTCATCAAAAGGCACAGAGTGTACAGAATTCCAACCGAGGCATATTAGGTCTATTCTAACTTAAGGTAAGAGGCTATTTTTTTCATTCTTTGCAGTGACTGAACTGTGATCATAGAACTAATTATTCATAAGATGTGTGTGTATGTGTGTATGTTTCACCTGGAGTTTCTGTTTAGTCAATGATGTATGTCTCTAATCATATTTACTAGAATGGTTAAATGTCACATGATTGGTCATTATACTGCAAGCTCTCAAGTGAACTGATTGTGTGTCAACATCTGATATTTATGTCGTTTGCGTGCGTCGTAATTTACAGTTTTGCATAGGCCACTGCATGCTGAGAAAATTTATTTCTATATTGGAATTCGAAGATGCGGACCGCCTCAGATATTGACAGGCATTTCACATACTGACACCCAACCCTAGAGGACCGGGTTTGAACCCCCCTGGTATAGACGTTAACAGAGCTCAGACTACATACTACTACCTTGATGAGTTGATCATTTTGTTAATTGTGTTTGGTGTAATGTGCCCCCACCCCCACCACCGCTTCAGTTTCATGCTCTAATTACCTGGTGGATACTGGTTGAGTGAGTACAAATTTACTTTCACTCTACTTTTACTTCACATCTGTTTTATCTCTGTTACATGACCATGTGTCCCATGATGGAAAGTGATGGACTGGAATGTATGTGGTGGAGGTCAATGTGGTAGACAAATAATTTGTCAATAACGTGCTACTGTAGTAGTCTAGTTATGCTCAATGTAACTTTGGACTAGATTTCCCTGAAACTGGCTGACAAAGGGTATCCGAAAACTTTTTTTCCACCGCTAGTTTATGATTATTGTACTATTAATGTACAAACCAAAAATAATCGATTAATTTATTCGTTCATTAATTTATTCAATCTACTGTAGAGATAAAATAAATCATTTGGACAAATTAGCACTGGGTCTTTATGGTCACTGTTATTCCATCTGGACAGTCTTTTAGTTTGAAAGTTTGTGGCAGAACTTTTACAATTATAGTTCTTATGCAAAAATGTTTCTATCAACCTGAGCACTGTTGGATAAAGAGTATGATTATTAGCAAAAAATACTTGAACCATTCCAATGATTGGAATAAAACCACTTGAAGATAATGGGGTGTGGAAACAGTTGCATGAAGTAGAACCATTTAGCTCTTCTGATTAAGTGCTGTGTTAAAGGGGAAGTCGGCAGGATTATACCATTTTAGTTCTTCACTGGATTGTGTTCCTTTTTGCTGGTGTTTTATCATTTCTCTCAGAAGAGCTCCCCCTACAGTTTTGTAATACATATTTACTGTCATAAAACTCACTGTTCACACTCTTCAAACATTTGCTTTTATTTTCAACAAAGCCAGAGATAAGAGGGAAAAATAGTGATCAAATATGTTACTGGAGCGGAGTGGAATGGGAAACTACACTTCACACTGTTCTTTAGCTCCTCTTGCCAGATGAAATTTTGGACAACATCTAAGTGCTCGGGACATGACAGAAAAGTTGCAAATGGCAGATTTGGCACTAGAGGCACTATTGGACTCACAGAGGGTTTCCATTCGCCCCCTAATGACCTATTTAACCATCAGAATGACACTGAAGCTGTTTAATTAAGATAAAAAATGTTACTTAGTTCCCCTTTAATCAGCAACATGAAGCAATAAGTCTGTGCCTGAGAAAAAAAGCTATGGGTACATAGTCTAGAGTTGAAACAAAGGTAAAGATTTAAAACAGAGGGGGAAAAAATAATAATGTTTAATAAAACAAGGGAAAACATGGATATTTTAGCTGAACTGAAGTGAGTATGTTTGTATGAGCTGGTTATATATGTGTAGGTCAATACACAATGATCTACACGTAAGGGAATCCCCATCACTCAACTTGAGACGACGAGAGAGTTCTGCACTGTCTCACCCCATTTATCATTTGAGCAACATGCAAGTCAGCAACCACGACTTATATTCATGTTTGTGTCAAAGTTTCTCTCTGTACCATTCTGCACTGGAGAGGGTAAAAATATTTGCAAGTAGTTACGACAAAACCCTGCAGAGACTACACCAAAAGTGAATAATAATATACTAGTGCAGAAAATGTGAGATTGTTTGCTACTAATGTGTTGTGGAAGTGGGTGAAATGAGTTGAAAGGAGCAGAAAGAAAGACTATAATAATAATTTGATGGGGCTGTTGTGGAAGTGTGTATTGGAATCTGTGAGTATGATAATGCTAATGGTGTACGTTGTTACTGCTGGTGGAATTAGTAAAATGAAGTTTCAGGTCGGGCAGACAGTCTACCACTGTAGTGGTTTGTGGCATGCTAACGCAGTGACCCCAATCAATACCCAACAAGATATATTATAGTCATGAAGTGAGCAGGAAACTGGGCAATGTGCGTCTATTTACTAAACAACAGCTAACAAAAAATTAACCGAAAATTAAAAGGGTCTAATAGTGAAGTGATAAAGCTGAATGGCAGATGAGCGAGATAGTAATGTAGTCTACAGTCCTTATTACGTTCGCCAAGGAGATATTAAATTCGAGTCAGTTTGTCTGTTTGTTTGTTTATCTGTCTGTCTCTCAGCAGGATTATGCAAAAAGTTCCAAATGGATTTTGATGAAACTTTCAGGAATGATAGATAATGGGTCAAGGAAGAACCCATTAGAATTTGAGCAATAAAGGTCAAAGGTCAAGGTCACACTAAAGGTCAACAGCTAAAACACATCAGTGGTAATATCTCAGGATTCATGTCTTTTTACATTCACGTCGTCTCACCTTCAGACATCAGATGGGTCAACACCTATGGCTCAATCACATCATGTGTGAGTGAAAAATCAAGCCTTGGTGGAGGTCTGCTGTCTCTGACTTCCTTGTTAAGATTGGCGCAAAGTTAAGTTGAAGGTGAATCACACGTTCCGTCCGTTAATTCAGTAAATTATGGATGTAATTTAAGGTAAGATAAAGGTAAAGTACTTTATTTGTCATTATACATTGTACAATGAAATGTGTCCTCTGCATTTCACCCATCCTTCATGCCATTGGGGCAGCCATGGGCGGCGCCCAGGAACCCATCTCCAGCTGGAGAGCCAGGCTCATGGTCAGATTCACATGGCTGGAGGATTGTGTCCTAACAATACAATACAAATGCGCCGTAATAATAGCCTTGGTCACAACCAAACTTGCTGATCACCATGCTGTGATCTGCTTTGAGAAAGGCGGGGATAATTGCATTGCAATCAACATGGACATAAATATCTGACATGACTTCCAAAGTTTAAAATAACACAGCAGCATACGCCATCAAGACTGAGGGCAATTATTCGGTCGGTGCAATTACCAGAACACCTATGACAGGCAAAGAGGCCCAGTCCATAACAGCAAATAGTTGGCATTAGTAATGCACTATGGCACAAAAGTAAGCCTTTGTTTCTGCTTCGATGATAAGGCAGAATAGAACTGTGAGGATATGAATGATGAAGAGTGAATTTACGGCTCCATGGGAATGGGATGAGAGTTCAGTTTACAACTGTAGCCAAATCAGGAGGCGGGACTTCGGCAATGTGCACTGCAATGCTCAGAGCGGCAAAGTTAGAAAGAGCAATTAAATTAGCTTAATATCTTTATTGTTTGTTGTTGTATGTTGTAATGGTGTGAAACTTTGCACTGCAATCCATCATAGTACTGGAAAGTCACCCTCCAAATTTTGGATTATTTAGTGGAGTTGTGCAGGTGTTAGGCGTCAGCCAAACAGGACACACTACAGACAGAGATTTGTTGAATTATAACTAGATATAGCAAATTTTTAAAAAAAAAAAAACCTCAGCTGCAGTACTGTTTATTCCGAAAATTACAGTAAATTAATGGGTTTGGACAGTTTTTGTGTTGGGGATTATTATTATGTGTTGAGGGTTAAAATGTACATTATTCATTTAAAAAAATAAAATAAAAACAAGAAGACAGTATAGGAACAAAGCAAACGTATAATATTTTCAAGCCGTTTTAAAAAGTGAGAATAAGTGCATTTCAAGAAGACCACTGAAGAAATAAAGCCTTCAGACTTAAAAAAAAAAAAAAAAAAAAAAAACAGGATTAACTTTTAGCTCTTTAGCAAATAAAATACGGTTTGTGGAGAAAGGTCAATAAGTGCTTCAGAGACTGCTAGAAACACTGGGTAATTAATGGCATTTTAACAGTAACTGATTACAGTGACATGAGGTGAAGTCAATGGGAGGCACTGGATATCAGAGCAGAGATCACATTGAAAAAAAAACCTCAAACTTGAACAATGTGTGTGGGCTGTATGAATGTGCCGCACGTGCACCAAAATGTTCTGATTTCTACACCAAATAGCCCACCACAATGTTTAAAAAAAAAAAAAAAAAAGTTTAATCTGGCTGCGAGGACCAGCAGGGTATTCAGACCCTTGACCTCAGCTAAGAGCTGAATAATGGGAAAAGTTGAACCCTGATTGTTTAAAAAAGGGACAAATATTGCTGGTTTTAGATGCAATTCACTTTAGTTTCAGTTACTTTTGTGTCGTTCATTTCAGATTTCATTTCGTTTTACTTTTCATTCCTATTTTCATTTCAGTTCACTATTATTTTATTATAATCCTGACACACCCACAAGTTAAAGTGAAAATATTTCTTAGCTTACCTTTACTTGTACGTAGAGAATAAAAGTCAATTAAAGCAGTAAAGGTCATTTTGTAGCATTAGCCGCAAAGCTAATGTTTTCCAGTATGAACCAGTCCATTTGAAATGAACAGTCATTTGAAGCTAATCTTGTAGCTCCGGCGTCGTTCTCCCAGTAATTATGACTTCTGCTTTGACTGAAAGTCTAGTTTTGAAAAGAATTCTCAGTTTAGAAATCAAATCCTCCATTTTCAGAGCGAAAATCCATGTCCTGTATTTATTTGGTTTTCGTTCTTTTAACTTTTACAAGAGTGAAGTTCACGCTCAGTGTCTCACTATCGACCCCTTCTGTGAGGCAGAGGTACTGCACAGGTACTGTCTGCCTCAAG
This sequence comes from Siphamia tubifer, assembly GCA_020466265.1. Taxonomy (NCBI): domain Eukaryota; kingdom Metazoa; phylum Chordata; class Actinopteri; order Kurtiformes; family Apogonidae; genus Siphamia; species Siphamia tubifer. Next base: position 25,567,284 of record CM035795.1, on the reverse strand, counting down.
ACTTCCTGTGGATGTTAGATCAATAAGACATTAAAAAAATATTACACACATACGTGAAATACATTACCAGACACAGTGGAAATTAAGATATATAATGAAAAAGTATTTAAACACTAGTGAAACTTAGAGAGAAATTACAACAAGCACGCGCCACTCGCATGCACTCTATCCAGTTTGTAAGGGAATTGCACTTTGTAGGGAAAGACATCATTACTGCCTCAGTTCTGGTCTCTGTTGTATTTGATCAGGAACTACAGAAATTCAGCAATTTTGACTATAATAACAATCAAAACGTCGAGGAACCACACATAACATGCAATGAAAGCACAGACCAGGGGACCAATATTAATGCTTATTTTATTATTTATTTTTTCACTTTTCATGATGACAGGTGAGGCCTCCCCTGACTGATCACAAACCTCCCCTCGAATTAGTGATTGTATTGAGTTCAAAACAAATTAAAGGTAAAATATATAAAACACTGGAGGCACTAACTATGAATAATGATGCTACATCACTATTGCATTGTTGCACTGAAGCCACCAAAACATTTACATGAATTTATGCACATGATTACATTTACCTTAATAGAACCATACATATAGTGATTGCACACATATAATTATAATACTTTAGAAACATAGTTGTCAACATTTCAATGGTGTTTCTCAACATACAATTTATTACAACAGCTATTCCAGTGACAAATACTGCGGTAAAGTCCACAGTGTGTGTGTGTGTGTGTGTGTGTGTGTGTGTGTGTGTGTGTGTGTGTGTGTGTGTGTGTGTGTTTGTGTGTACTTAAATTGCTATTATGATGGCAATCTCTCATAAGCTGCTCTTTGTCCCTTATTCTCTCACCTCTACTCTGAAAAGAAGCCTTGAGGGAGTCCTCTGTGTATTACCTTTTCTAACAAAAGACAGGAGTGCTCTTTCAAAACACACACCAGCAGACACACATGACACAGCTGGCAAAGAGTCAAGCTTCACAGCTGTGTATTATAATCTGAGAAGATACACATACACACACAAAATAGAAGAAAAGTGCTGATGCGCGGAAGAATAAACTCTGCCTGCGTCAGTGTATCAGCATAGTGCTGTAAAGAAAAGATACTATATATGGTAACAATAAAACAGAGTGTCCACTCAAAGCGTGACTGCGCAAAAGTGAAGATAGAAGTAGTGGGTAGTGGACCAAAAGGAGGGAGGGTAGCTAGATTAAAGACCGTTAAACAGATGAAAAAGAGAGAAAAAAATAGACATATTTCAAGGAAAGGGGGTTTCTGCAGGATGGAAAAGGAGAGATATCAATAATAAGATGGGATAAATTGATTTACTGGGTCACGAGAAAGAGGTGGGAGGTAAAAGATAAGTCCTTCTTTCTCTTCTGAGGGAGGTATGATGGATATTTTATTGCCTCCTCTTGAGCTGTGGTTTGAAAGGTAAGCAATGCTCCTACTGATTCCAACACTAGTGCAGTACTGCAGCACTCCTTCAAGCAATATTTCACTTATTTTCTGGCTGAAAACTCCCTTATCCACCACTGCGATTTGGTTCTTTAAAGTGCAAACCCCTATTGTTTTTGGGATATAATCAGAAACAATGTGAGGAACCAATATGGAATCAATATGTGACATGATTTGAAAATGGACAAAGTAAAAGCAGGACCACTCATTCACTGCTGTTTTATGTGTTCTTTCTCTCATACACTCACTTTCAGACAGTCTCACAAACAAAGATGCACTCCAGCATCCCCATTACTGTCACTGTGAGAATGATGGCAGGTTCACGGCTCCCCCCAGTGGTCATAACACCAACAAGCATTAAAACACACAGTTATTACACTGCCACTTGTGTGTGTCTATGTGGCTACCTCTTTTGATCTCCTTCTGCATCTCCCAAGACTCTAGTGTGTCTTCTCTGTGACTAATCCACTACACCTCACTAAACCACTCACATATATCTCATAAGTGTTAAACATGTTTTTAAAAAAAAAAATAGCCCCCTCCCCCAGGGCTTCCCACACTACACCCACGTTATAACCCCTTATCCTCATTACAAATGAGCTCTTTAACTGTTGCTCTTATCTCATGGCCTTATAGTGCGCTAACAGAAAACATTCACACTCGCCTACTAAGTCCCTGTGGGGATTTTTAATTGGGATGAATTTGCTCCCAGACTTCACAAGATTGTGTCATTATGAGTTGTAGTATTTTGTCTCAGGTCTGATTCATTTAAGAGTCACCTTGAATATCAGTCAGGTGGTGGATCTGAAACGTACAGGCTTGTGTTTGTGTGTTTGCACCGCCTTGACACAGCTCCCATCCTATTACGTGAAAGAATGTGAGGAAGTAAGATGAAGCTCCACTGAGGCATTATCCTCAAACGACCTACTGAGACCCAAGTGGAGCACTGCCTCTTAAGTAACCACTTATCAGTCCTCGTCAATAATTGACAAATACCAAAGGAGGGGAGAAACGTGTCAGTAAGACCAAGAACAGAGACAGAGAAAGGAAAGGGACAAAGACAACTGACCATTCACAGTATCTATAAAAAATAATAATGACTCAGACAAGTGTTGACATTAGCTGATTGTGTTTCTAAAGCTACAGTGTCTAGTGTTGTAGTTGTACACAGACACTAAAGTGAGGTGTTTTTTTTTTTTCAGAAACCAATTCAAAACAGATACATAAAACTGAGCAATACATGGAAATTAATCTGACTAATCTGAAATTGCTAAATCAATATTAGTGCTCTGGAGACCGTTCTTATTTTACAAAAAAAAACAATACAAATGCAAACTCTGTATTTCTTATGAATAGATGTTTTTACTCATTTAAAAAATATACACTGTTTGCCCTAAAGGTAGAATATAGTATACATTTTACCTCTTTTTATAATATAGTTGTAACTATGTGATTCATTCTTGTTAAAAAGTGCAATTGGGACTCATTATATACAACTATTGAATCTGGTCAAAGGTGATTACTGATGTATATAAATAGTTCTAAAAACAGGAATATGTCTGACAACAAAATTTTACAGGTAACATTGTAGTTTTAGTAAAGACGGCTGTAACTGAATTATATTTCATCATAATAGAGCAAGATAGTGTTAAAGTAGATTAAAATAATAATAATAATACCAAAAAAATGAATCATCCATAAAGCCAATAGAAAGTGAGATTTAATTTTCTGGGACATGTCACCTCGTACCACCTCCATTATACATAGACATTACCATATCACCACCTTCAAAAAGCTATAAAATAAATGGCATCAACAGACTTTAGCTCATACTATTCATCTAAAAACTGTCAATCTTTCTCTCTGGCTTTAAGCTTCTGTCTCATTTTTTTTAGCTTCCAATTATTTTTTTTATTATTTTTTTATTTCCGAGACTGTGTGAAAAGTGTACGTGACTGTTTTTAAACCTGAGAGATTTTTAAAGACTGGTCATTGAAGCATGGTGTTCCACAGTGACCTGTCCAGACAACAGTCTACTCCTATTTGGCACTCTCCTAAATGAGCACGTCAATACGGAAAACAGATGCCCTATTGATTCACACTAGTAGCTAATGCTGACACATGTGAAACTGAAACACCAGAGGCCTGTGCGTGTGTTTGTGTTTGTGTGTAGAGACTTAGAGAATGAGATGCAAAGAGAAAGCAAATTACAGGGAAGACTAATAGAGACGTCTATGCAAGAGTGCTGCAGATTTGTCAAACTTTGGCATTTATTTATCAAGGAGAGACCAGTTAAGAAGGGGGTTAAACTTAACCGTTTAACCCCTGATGCGTCAGCACTGACGTATTGTGAATGGATGGTTTAGTTTAAAAATTCAGAAAAATTCAATTAAAAGATGAAAATGTGTTTTTACTGAGTTTTGTTGATGGAACTAAGTTATAAATACCATAAGTAAAATAAACAGATGTCATAAAGCAACTGACTGAGAAAAAAAAAAAGACAAAACTAAAACTACTGGAACCAAATGACAATAATTTCTTTTAAATTCTTTTACTCAATTGTTATGCAAATTGCTATTTGTTATTTTGTAATTCTGTTTTTTTTTTTTTGCTTATCTTGTTTATTTTTGTACATTTTGTTTTTTATTTTAGTTAGTAATTTTCTTCAATTTTGTTCCGTTTGCATCATGCGTTGTTCATGTTACATATTATTTTGTTGGTTTATTTGTTTTTTGTTCAGTTTTGTTGTTTTTATTCATTTGTTGCTTACTTTATTTGATTTTATTTTTTACTGTGAACTCCTAAAGTCTCAAGAGTTAAGGGGTAAAACAATAACCATCTAATGAACTGACAGTGTTGGTGCATTTACATGTGTATGTGTGTATGTTGAAGATGTGTTTCCACTAATCTAAAAAGTTTCACCCAGGTTTCATCTGATCATTTTGATAGTATTTCTCTTATTTCTGTTTTAAATTTATTTTCAGTGTGTGGCCCATATCCTTCTGGATGCCTTGAGCCTAATTTTAAAAACCTAACCTAGATTATTTAACTTGTTTAGCTTGGTTTCTAATCTAAAAAGGCCAAATGGTACAACACTGTACATTAAAAAGCTATTGATAGAGGGATTTCCCCATCTATAATTACAAATAGAGGTTGTCTTTTTGGCTCAGTGTCACTCTCTGACTGTCTGGTGTGATTTATTACATGACTGGTTTCGAAGCCAAAGGTGTCACCAGATCTGCAGTCAAAGCTTATCACAGTTTAATACAACTTCAGGGATTTGATTAGCTTTAAAGCACTTATATCAGCAAAATAATAATTAAAAAAAACTCAAAATGCAAGTTAAAATTAGGCCTATTCTGTTTTCCTGTTTGAAATCTGTGCTCAAAACTAGTATTCTATGACTCATATATGTTATATTTTATGTTAATATTAAACTGATGTCTTTGGTTTTAAAATCAAATTTAGCTTTAGGTTTCTGTTGTTCATATCTGTGTGAGAAGCGCAAACACCAAGTTAAATATTATCTAGAGGTATATTATATAATAAATAAATACAATATAATAGGTTGTGTTTTAACCAGTTTCACAAGCACAAAGGAAAACCAAATTAATTTGAATGGATTTTTGACTTTAACAATAAAATAAACTTGATGTAATCACTGTTTATACCAGTTATACATTAGAACATGGCTTTCACACAGACACACAATGACTGGTACAACTGCCTGACCAATTAAGTATTTAGTATGGATACCAGCTCCCTATGTTAAATATTCACTTGTTTTCCAAGATGAATAAAGGATGAGCTATTGACGCATTTATCTGCATGTGTGTGTGTGTGTGTGTGTGTGTGTCATTGCACCAGTCAGTTTTTTTGGTGTGTTTGTATGTGTTGATATACATGCCTGTTTTAGGATTCAATAGTTGGACACAGTTTTATTCACTGCATGTCAACTGGTTGCTAGTTCTGTTTACCTAACATATAAGCTGCCATGTCTCCTCCCATGAAAATATGGTTTTATATTTTATATTTACAATTCATTTATCTCTTGCTGTCGCTCATTCCTCTGCTGACCTCTACTCTGCTACGGCTGCATCCTTTTTTTCTCTCTCTCTTTGTGTCTGTTCATCGCCACAGTAAATAAAGCTGCGTGGCCCGGCAGCATGTCCTTACATAGGCAGATGTCAGTCTAAACACTTTTATGAATATACGGTTCCAGTCCAGTGACGGCAGCCCTGTGCCTGGCTGTAGTCAGTAAACACCTACTCTGGCTCCTCTGCTATTTATCCAGTATTATATTCATTTTCCTTCTTGTTTCTTGTTTAACACCAAAGAACATCAACTTTGAGAAAAATAAATGATGAATCAACTACAGTCAAGTTAAAATATGAGCAGTTCAACACAAACAAATTCAAGTTATTCATAATTATGACTCATGTATATAATGTCATGTTGTTTGATTATTTAATTCATAATTTCCATATAATAGTTATGCAAGTTTGAATCAAGGCTTTCCTCGTGTGCCATGGAGCTTTTGGTAATAACTTGACTTTTTGCAATTTATAAGAGTAATATACATGTTTCATTAAAAAATAAAACAACACAATTCTAACAACAATGGAACGCTTTAAACCTTTGGTGCATGAATTACATACTAGTGTCTTCCAAAGATAAAATTAAAATTAGATTATTTTTAACCAACAGGTGCAGTGTTTGTATATCTGCTTTATAGGTAAACAAATAAAGAGTTGTAAACACTGCACCTGTTGGTTAAAAATAATCTAATTTTACATTTATATTAGTATGAACCTTTCCAAGACATTAACAAATAGATAACAAATGGTTAATACATAATGAACAACCCATTTATAAATGGGTAATAAATGGTTAATACATAGTCAATTGTGTGTAGGTATTATAAAGTGTTACCAATACATGTATTTATTTTTGTATTGATGAGCAGTGGTTGCCAGAACAATCCTGTAAAAAAAATCACATCAAACAATTTATAGAGTAAGATGTAGAATTAACATTTTTAAGATGCAGACTTAGCAGCGAATGCCACTTAGACCCACAGTGTTACATAGACCCACAGTGTTTTCTCAAGCTACCAGGTTTAAACTGGGACACAAAATTCATTCATTTGATTGATTTTCTATCACAAACGATTTTATATCACAAACATATTTACAAAAAACTTCCAGGCATTAATCAAGAAACTTCAAGTTCACACGACAGATTTTGTATTTCCTGCATTTTTTACAATTTATATGTAAACATTTTTGCATCAAAATCAACAGACTGAGAAATACATTTACATTCTCATTACAACTCCTCAAAAACATTAAACCTAAAGGCAGCCTGAGACTTTTGCATAATGTCAGAGGAAGTATATGAAGAGGAAGAAAAACTGCAGAATGGTTACAACTGTGGAGACCCTGCACCCTCTGTCACCTTCACGCCACAGTCCATCAGCGAGCACTGCTCATTTAATCAAATGGACTGACAAACATCCCCACTGTTTGCCTACACACACACACACACACACACACTGGCATACCCATGAGAACATGTCATATGCTTCAGAATATGACCTTCGGACCCCTGGAGGTCTGAAACCCCCTGTTGTCATTCCTTTACCCAGCACCCCATGCTCTCTCTCCAATAACATGAGCATTTGATTAATCTATTCCACTATGAAGCTGATTGAATTGATGCCTGCATTAATTTGCTTTATGTAATCGCAAACAATCAGAGTGCATTTGCCTTTGTAACTACTTTGTCATGTAGGTTAAAAGGGGATGTACCAGATTTGTCTTTAGTTTTTTTCCCCCACTACTTAATGACTGTTTAATATTCAGGTAGCTAAACAAATAAATGCCTTATCCTTAACTTTATCACCAGAGCTCTATTTTAAGCCTCAAATGGAAAATATTTCTGAATTGCATGTAACAACAAGTTGATATCAACTATCCAAAAGCAAAACACATGTAGTAATTCTTTTTTCTTTTTATTATCCAACATGAAAGCCTAGAATCTTGGGTAGAAAATTAGTATTTGAGCCAAAATATGAAACCATTTAAGAACAACAGATGGTGAAGGCGTTAGAAAGTAGTACAATATAACAGCTGTATCCTCTTTAATATCAACCAAGAAGACTGCAATGAGTGAGCAAAAAAAGGAGAATGATGGAGCCCAAGGAAACACCAGAATGACACCGTGCAAGATATTTGTTCTGTGGCGCAACGTTCAAGGCCAACATGGGCATTGGCTGTCTGTCAAAATGTGTTTCTAAAGGCTTTTTATCAAGTCTTTCAGAACAAAGTGGCTGATCTCTGTTATTTTATCATGGTCCACTAACTATGTCACATAGCAACTGTATCTGGCCTTGAGTAGATAATTAGCGCTAACATTTGCTACATTAGCCCTGAGGCGATGCACAATGCATATGTTCTAAAGCGAGTTGCCAACATGGTTAAGATGCACATTAATGATACAATGCACATGCCCACATAAGACGAAGCTGCTCTGTAATCTGGCTGTGTCGTAGACATACACAGAGATGTTCTTTCACAAGTGAAAACACACACCCACGCCCTACACAACCCATACACACACACTCATGAATTAAAAAAAAAAACAAAAAAAAAAAAAACTGTAGGGCATGTGAGGGGATGCTACAAAGCTGTGGCTCATGTCTACACATAGTTTTTCCTCTTTTTTTGTGTGTTTTTTTGGACAGTTTTCTCCCACTTTGATTATGTTAAAATCACAACATTTTCTGTTTGAACCCAAATCCAAGGTCATGGTTGCAAACATTACATTAAAATTTCGGTTAATTTTTAGACTCATTATATTGTATTAGATTTCATCATCTCATGACTCACCACTCACCACTCACCACTCACCACGCCGGAAGCGTTTCAAAAGGGAAACTCATTGGAAGGGCACCGAGGGCACAGTGTTGATTTGCATCTCTTCCTCTGGGGTGTTGATATGTTAATAGAAGTTCACTTCTCACTAATACTCGGTTTGGGTGTATAGTCAGATTGGCTTTGGTTATTTTGAGTCACACAGGGCAATAATAAAGTCAAGGGGATGTAAGGGTTTGATTGCTAATAAAAATATAATCTCAATATTTATAGAATACTGTGCATTTGTGTTTCTTTGCCCAGTACAGGTGTTGACCACTGGTACACACTGACCTGGAAAAGGACGTGGACAGCCAGCTGTTTTATGAGGCTACCATGGCAACAGACACAAACTTAGTTCTAACACACATAGGAGTATATGTACACATATGCCAAGGTCCCATGGCGAAATACTAACAGTGCATGGCCATATGAGCTCCCTTAGCCAGGTTGACCCAACAGGGATAGTGAATGCCATCACCACCCCACCCCCCCTCCTCTTCTATGACTCTCACTTCTTTTTCTATTAGTGGACACAGAGAGCCAATGGAAAAATTGTTCTACTTTCTCTGGTAACAAGACATTGTAATTTACATATATGTGTTTGCAGAATATAGCCACATAATTACCAATCACAGAGCTTAGGACTGAACTCTGTGCCCGAATGACCAAAATATAGTTCATGGAAATGCTAAGCCAGCGGCGTCTCCAAATATAAAACCCACGTGGCCATTATTTCTATACAACACTGTGCACCCTTATTTGGGTACCTCATGATTATGGTAAAAAGAAAAATCCATTTTCTCATTTTAACAACTCATTCATCATGGGTTATATGTAAAAACAACAAACATACATATTAATATTAACAGTTCCCACCGTGGCTGTTATGTAATAGTTCAATGCAGGTTTTAGGTCAATGACAACCTTCTAAAATCAGAAAACAGCTTGCTTTCATTCAAGTGGAGGTTTTGCCTCTTTTCAACAACACAATGAAGGACAAGCAGCAACATGCTGCCTGAGGGCTGAGCAGTGATCCACAATGTCCCAGTCGCACTCACTCAAACCACTCACCAATAGGATGCTTACTCACAGACGGTGAACTGGAGGCAAAACAACAAACACATAACAGCAGAGGGTGATGAAGAGGGTTATCTTCAAAACACAAACAATTTACTTTAACATGTGTAGTTCTGAGCATTATGAAAAATAAACCTCCCAAATTATTCATAGTCCTGGTGTAAGAGATAAAGGTGCATGTCCATAATGGGATAAACAAGATAAGTTTAAAGTCCTTCAAAAACTAATATAAATACAAGAATTAGACATATATAATTTGTTGAGTATATATAGTAATATTTTTTATACCCAAATTTCTTGTTTCTTGTCATATTAATAAACTAACAGTGAAAGAGTGTGCAAACAAGTCAATAATATAAATAGAAAATAAATTGCATTAGTATTTATTAAATCAATTATTAATATTAATGTTATGTTTGAGGAAGGTACAGTATTTGAAAACCTGTCAAGTGTTTGTTGCCTATTTTTGTTAACAGCTGCTTATTTGTGTTTGCTAATGAATGACAGTGTTAATATGAGTATTGAAAATCCTGTCTTTGTTACAATCGCACAAGGATGAAACAGTTCTTGTCTTATATGTTAGAAAACTAGGAATGTAACTGTTTTGGGGTCAGAGTAATCAGTCAGTGTGAGGATCAATAGTTCCCATAATGCATTGGACATTACATAATATTGTTATCTAAAAAGTGTTGACAGCATAGAATCATTGATGTGGGACAAAAGTGGGCTCAGGTGACAAATGACAAAAAAATGTTTTCATAGAAGTTCTTCTTTTATTCTAAACCAATTCCAATAAATGAAGCAGGATTTGACTGAATGTTAGAGTCTATTATGAAATTAAAAAAAAAACATTTTAACCTGAAACTTTTGTATCCATAAAGAGTCAAACAACCGGATTCAGCTCAGAAATGTTGTGCTTCGGTGGTGGTGTTGTTATGGTTGCCATGGTTACCAGTTATGCTAAATGCATGAGGTTTCACATTCTAAAATACAGAATCCCTGCACACACACATACACACACACACACACACACACACACACACAGACCAGGTGGGTTACCTGTAGGTCATGCCTGTCTGGTTCTTCACTGTATCGTGCAGAGACAGTGAGTGGAAGTTCAGAAACTCCTCCAGCTGTTTGAGCTCCAGCAGGTTGTTGGGTTTGTTTGTTGTCCACAGCATCAGAGGAGCGTACGTCTGAGGCCCTGTCCCTGCCGATGCTTGTCTTCCAAGCCTCCCCTGCCCCACGGCCTGAGCCTGAACCCCACCTTGACCCCTGTCTTGACCTCTGGGTCCCTTCTGTTTGGGGTTGGGAATATCCGGGCAGGTGGCTTTGTACAGGTACATCTTCCTGCTTTCTTTTTCACTTTATCCTCTCTTTCAATCTCTCCCTTCTTCTGTGCGTCTGTCCCAGAAACATGTACGCTCACACTAATCCAGGTAGGCCCTTCGCCCACGCGCTGCTACATGGACCAAAGCACTTTGTGTGGCAGTAAAAAACAAAATTCCTTTGAGTTAAACACTACATGAATTCCTTTCATTCAAAGATAGGCAAAAAAAAATGAAAAATTAAAAAAAAAAAATCCAACTTGGTAAAAACAGAATAAAACTAAACTGTCCATCACTCAAAGGCTGCACGTCCACACTGGCAACAGTAGACTTTTCCTTAAATGTATTCCTCCATGTGCTGGCCACATATGTTCTCTGTACACATACACATGTGCAGATGGAAAAAGAAAGACATACACACTCAGATAAGTCAGCCTCTCCCCCTCTCCGCTCTCCTCTGCTCTCTCTCACACAACACACACTCTCATGCTGTCACTTTGCCCCCTGCTCAGCCAGTCTACATTATAAGCTCAGTTTGGTTTTGCTTCCTATTAAATGGCATGGGAATCTGGGACATTTTTCCCTCCCTCTCTCCCTCCCTCTCCATCTCTTTCTTTCTCTCTCTCTCTCTCTCTCTCCCTCTCTCCCTCTCCCTCCCTCTCTTCTGCCTCTTCCTTTTACCCTTTTTTCCCTCTCCAGCTCCCTCTTATCTTTCCTCTTACTTTCCCCATCATCCCTCCATTGTCTCTCAGTATTCCCTGTGTTACAAGTCTTACTCCTGATCTCCTCTCTTGTCTCTTCCCTTATCTGTCCTTCTATTCCTCCTTTATCGCTCAAGTATTTGTCATTTTGCACAGACAACACACATACATTCTCCTTTGCTCACGTTTCATTCCTCTTAACGCCGCTGGAATTTCCTTTTTATATTGTCTCCTTTCTTTGGTCCTCCTTCTCCCACTTCGTTCTTTTTCTAAACAAAGTGTACTCTGGAGTTTTGCCCATAACAAACACCTAAAATAAATGCACATACTCTCACACACACATGCACATAGCCAACAGCGTGTTACGCACAATTGCACACAGTCTGAGGGCAGTGTTTTTGTAATGAAGTGAACCACAAAATACGAAGGGGAAGCCGCTTTTGCTCTGGTCTGTTTTCTTCCTTTGACTCTATTTTGCTCGCTCACACACGTACATGCACCCATGTACTGTATATAATCTCTCACCTCTGGCCTCCTTTTGGGAGCTTTTTACTGACATCACGTCTGGTCCTCTAGTGGATTGTGGGAATTGTAAGAAATGCCATTCTCCCATATCAGGAAATTTCAGTTTAAAAACATACTGTGGTTCAGAAACTAAGCTATCCACTTACTCATACTGTAGATGTTGACCTTGGAGTGCTTTCTTGCATTGCTCTGGTATTTAGCAAACATCATTGTGCACATAAGCAGAAACATGTGTAATTAAATGGAAATAGATCTCTGCATCTGCAGTCTTTCCACACAATAACACATTAAAAAGCATTAAAAAGGAAACAGTTGAAGACAAAAACAGTAGTTTAACACTGTCCTCTGTGTCAAATCTGTATATGTTTAACTAACATCATCATCAGGATCTGTTTGCTGATGCTTTCCTGATAAAGTGCAACATCTCAGTTCCAGGTAATATTTGATTTTTTATTTTTATGCCGTTAAAAGATTTAAAAAAAAAATAAAAAAAATAAGAGTGAAATTTGATATTCTCAACCTCAGTCACAGTGTAAATCTGAGTGTATCTCTGTCCAAAGTCTAAAACAGAGATGGGACAGTAAAAGCCCAAACAATGTAAAATAAGGGCTGACCGGCAGCTGTGCCCATTGTCCATCAGGATGGGTGGAAAAACTGATCCTGTCTGGCAGCAGGAATGTTAGCTAAGCTTATGCAACAAGAGACAATGTTTACAGTGTATTTATAGAAACTGGACAAATACACATGTAGCCTATTCAGACACACAGTATGGAAGACCAGTTGAATCAATTTTCCTTTTCATTTGTTGATTTTTCCTTTGCTTTATTTGTCTCTGTGTCTCTACCATAGTTGTTTTTTTCCTCTTTTATTTCAGCCACTGGTGCTCACAACAGTCACTTTCCCTGTGCAGTTGAGCAACACATTTGCAGGTGAGTCATTGTCAAGAGTGTCCAAATTAAAAAAAAAGGTAGAACAAAGGAGAGAGGGAGGAGGTGGATCGGTCAGTGACTCAGACGACAGACCTCCCAGCCAGCATGTCCATGTGGGCCCCTGAAGGGTTACATTTGGGCTCTATATAAATGTCCTATGTGGGTTTGTCTGTGGTTTCCATGGTGACTCCATATGTGTTTTCCCATATCAGGATAAAAATATCTCATGTTATTTATTTTTCACACTATTTTACTTTCAAGTTATTTGCAATACGTAAATTCTTGTCGTCTGAACCCGCTTTATCGTCACTAGGGTCGTGGGATTCTGTGGGGGTCTAATCCAGCTACATTGGATGAAGGCGGGGTACACCCTGTATGAGTCTCCAGTTCATCTCAGGGCTGAACATATATAGACAAACAATCACTGTCACATTCACACCTATGGGTGATTTAGATTAACCAATGAACCTATCAGTGCATGTGTTTGGATGGTGGGAGGAAACTGGAGAAAACCCACACTGACATGGGGAGAACATGCAAACTCCACACAGAAGGGTCTGGTCCTGAATTTGAACCAGGGTCATTTTTGCTCATTTACAAATATGCTAGTTTGTAATAATTTTTATTTTTAATGTAAATCACTGTGCCTTTTACTGATATTTGTTGTTGTTTTACTGATGTTTATTGTTGTTTTACTTATAATTGTTCTTGTTTTACTTATAATTGTTATTGTTTTACTGATATTTGTTGTCTATCTGTACATTCTTTCACTGATCCCGAGAGCTCTACCTAAATTTCATTGTACTTGGTGTAATGAAAAAAAAAAGAGATTCAGATTCTGATTCTGATTTTAATTTTGATATGGGCAAACACATGTGAGATCACCATGGAAACCACCTACAAAACCCACTTGGGACCCTTATATGCTGCCTAAATCTAACCCTTCTGTGGCCCACATGGACATGCTGGCTGGATTGTGTTTCTTTTTCCTGTGAATCATTCTGTAACTACCCCTTTCTGCCTTTATTTTTCAGTAGTTATTTTACCTATTTCCAGTCTGGACCCATCAGTTTCATGTTTCCTGAGACTAATTAACTGTTCTTATTCTGTCTCTTTCATTTTACCCCCAGCCACCACCACCCCCCCCCCCCCACACACACACACACACACACACACACACTCACACACACTTCTCCTCTGGTGAGTGAATCCCTATATAATAATCGCATATGTCTGATAATTATTCAGTGTGGACGTATGATAGAATCAGACTGACTAGATCAGCAGGATAAAGCACAATATTATTTAACTTGTTTTTTTCTGAACGAAGCCTGGAAAAGACTTATTAGATTAAAGCTAATATCACTGTCACAAACCTCTTCATAGTTCAGTGACATTCAGCCGTGCAAACAGTGGTCTTTTCACTGTTTATTTAAATGAGAAGGTTTCTATTTGCAATGATTCTATGGCTGCAATAATTATGCCAGTGATCAGTCTCCAGCCCTCAGGGACTGTCCTGCCCCTGTTTAACACCAATGTGCTGGCCTACATTTTCTAAATCCCATTGTTATTACCATTGTACTCCTAAACCAGCTTAATACCAAAGAGTCAGAAAATAAAGATTTTGATCACTCGTGTGTAAGGGAGAGAATGCACCAAATAATCTGCTGCATGATAGCATTAGCTGCTTTAACACATATCTGTCTGTATTATTGTCAGCAGCATTTAACTGTAATTAGTCTGTCGAGAAAAAAGAAGTTAAACTAAAATATTTTTAAGTCTTCTCATGAAATGATTGAGACAATGTGATTTATTTTTAATTAACCCTCTAGTATCAAGCCAAGTAAAGTCCTTTCTAATCACAGAAAGCATGGTAGTAATGTCAAAATTATCAAATACCAATGTGTGAAACAAAAATATCAAATTGTTAATAATTGTCGGATTTTTTAATGGGAAAATAACACTAAAAAAAATCATTGTTTTTCTTTGTTTGTTCGGTATACTACATACAAGTTTTATTCCTTTTTTTTGGCAGCCTGGCATATGTCAGGGATTATGATATGGTATGATGATGTTACGGGTCCCGGGTGGGGGGACCACAGTTACAAAAAGAATAGTATCTGTAAAATAAAGGTGAAGTCTGAGAGCAAGAAGGACAGAAGCACCTGTATCTTTTTCCACATTGCGTCTGAACCGGAACAGGAAATGGCTCCGTAACAGGCAACCGGGGTGTATGACCACAGCGCTAAAGGTTCCACTTACTAATAGTCCTTTACTCACCATTATTTACATAGGGCTATATCTCATAAATATGAAATAATAATTCTCTAAATTATCAGAGTACACCTGCACAAATATAGTGTAAATAAAAAGGTTTTTGTCTCTACTATGACCAAATGTGGTTGCACAGATCTGGGTGCACCACAATGACAGTCACTGAAAACCAATATGATCGAACTTGTGATCCACTAAACCTATCAAACATGTGAACAGATATTCACATGTGGATGTTCTCTGTAGTGAACATGGAAACATGGTGGCATTGTGCAACAATGATTCAACAGTCAACCCCATGGAGGTGGATCAATGACAGTGACTGGAGATACATGTTTTATCCTGAGTTAATGATAGATTTTCTGATCTAACCCTTAAATTTAATCTGAGCTATTTTGAACATCTACATCATAATTAAACGCATGAATAGGCCAGATTTTCACTTACAAATCATAAAATACAGAGGATAATATTACAATAAATGGTGATTAGATCCAATAGTTAGGAAAAAAAAAGTCACTTTTGTAATTGCTGCAAAAGTAATAATGGGATTTTATGTGTTGATATCCATTTTAATTTTTTGTGCTGTCAAATGTTAAATGCTAAAATCTCTTAATGTTATTTTTTTAATTCAGAGAAGGGTCCTAGTGTTATTATTTTTCCATTATTTACAATGCTCTGATTTTAGCAGCTGCATCACAATTAAGAAAACAAAAATATAATGCAAAAATTTGTCATTTTTAAAATCCAACCTAATAAAATTGTGAGAAATACTATGACCTTTTATCACATGAAATGCAAAGTGTGCATCATGTGATCACCTAGACACTGGAAGCTTAATAAAATGTAAGTATGTAGTCACTACACCTTGTCAAAGGGGGAGTTCTGGTGTGTATAAATAGTAATAAGAAGAGGAATGAGTCTGAAAACCACAATATTCCAACTTTATAGGAAACAATGTATGTTAGGAGTTGTGAATTTATAGCCCACTGCTGTGCAAATGCAAAAGGGTGGCTGCTGTGAGAATCACATCATTAATCCTGGCAGCATCCGTCATGCTTCATCCATTAATCTATACAGGAACATGAGATTTTCTTCTCCGTACAATAGTAGAAGTATCATGTTGCCACACCTCTGCATTTGGTGCCAAGAGTGTGTTGAAATGTGAACCCACTGCCCGGTGAAAGAAGGGCAGTGATACTGTCAACTGTAGTGATTATCTGAACCAATCTAAAGCCACACACTTTTACCTGCCCACCCACAATGAAAAGAAATGGATTTACTTTATTTTATTTTACCAGCACCCTAGAAAATAAGGTTTTGTTTTAGAGAAGCACAAATATAAAAATGTTAGAAATAGAATAGGTCAATTATTAAAAGAAGCATCAGGAAGGGAGGTAAGATGTCAAGGATACTACACCTTGTTAGTGGTAACTAGTTGCCTCATCATTAGCTGTTGTATAAGTGCACTTGACATGATGAGTCATTCACCCTTCATTTAATTACAGACCATTTCTACAAACAATGTCCAAAATTTGGCATAAAATCAAAGAGGGTCCATTTAAAAATAATACAAACTAAACATGGAATTATGACAAGAGTTTAAATTAAACATTATTGTTCAAATTAACCATAAATCATAATCTGTATAATATTTTTTCATCAATTACATACAGTGATTTCAGTATTGATATTATAAGTTCTTAATGCACTAAGAGGTTTCTGATGCTGCCAGATATAAAAAGTACAGTGAAGTAGGTACTGTAAAGACACTGATTCCAAAATAAAACATAAATAATGTATGAATCCATGCATCATATCAATATAGTCATTTTTATTTATTGACAGAATACATATCAGTCCCTGAACAATAATGATTAAAATTATAATTTATTCTGAATATTCAATTTCTCTCAATATAAATTACCAGTAGATCAGTTTTAAACATTCAAGGGTGACTGGTTTTATTTTTAGATGTCTTATGAAAGCCTGGGATTTCTCCGGATATATATTTGCTCCACTTTTATGCAGAATGACTGGAGAGCTAAAAACTGCTGCAATTGTTCTGATTCAAATGAGAGAGAGGATATCCAGCCATCGCTTGCTGCTTGGCATCCTCATCAGGGGCTCAGAGAGCAGATCTGGCAGACTGTGCATGTGTGTGTGTGCGTGTGTGTGTGTGTGTGTGTGTGTGTTAGACAAGAACTGGCTGATTGGCAAGAAGGGGGCATTTGGAAGGACTAAGCTCATGCTCACATGTTTTCTGGGTCAGAGTGAATGTGGAAAGCTGTGTCCACAGCACAAAGAGCAAGTTCCAACGATTAAACCCCAATGGTCAGTAATGATTCTCAAGAAGGGATGAGTTATGTGGGGTATTTTTCTCTGTGTGAATTTGTAGGTCATGCTAATCTTTCACGCAGTGTAGTCTTCTTTTTATTGGTGGTTGGCTGAGCTCGTCACTTCAGAAATATTCCTAATAAACACACACAGTTGGACAGACTCCACACGCAGTTGTCAATCCATCAGTCAACATGTGAGAAGCCTTCATCGCACTTTATGAGCCAGTAAATAAAGAGCATGTGAAGTGTGCAGCTACCAACATGTCAGTGTGCCAGCTCTTAAATGACACACAAAAACACTGAAACAACATGGTGCTGTGCTTTTTGTTTTGTTTTTTTTTTTGATAGAAGACCTCTTAGTAAACTATATAATCCTTCAAATTTTAATATACCGCATATGAAATTAACCCTTTAACTTCTGAGACTTTGGCAGTTCCACAGTCGAAATAAGAATAAGCAACAAATTGAACCAAAAACAGCCAAATGGATCAATGAAACAAACCAAATAATAAGTAACATGAACACAGTAAGACACAAACAAACCAAAAGTGATGAAAAACATAATAAATAGCAAACAAAATGTAGAAAAATAAACAAAATATGCAAGAAAAACAAACAAACAAAAATATTTACAAAATAATAAACTACAAAAGCACTCTGAGAGCGTAGACCTCCGTCAAGGTAGACCCCCCCACCCCTATCACCCCCAAAATGAAATCAGTTCTTCCTGTTCACATTTCCATAAGTTTTCAAGTTATCTTGAACACAAGATAAGTTGGCAGAGGTAATAACTTGGAAAAAATTGCAAAAAAAGAAATATTGTAATTTGGTCCCAGTAGTTTTAGTTTTGACTTTTTCCATATCACTTGCTTAACTTAACTAACATCAGTTTCATGAACAAATCTCAGTGAAAACACAGTAAAAAATTACAATTAAAAATTAATTAAATATAAAAATATTTAAACTAAGACATCCATTCAGAACGTGTCAGCGCTGACGTATCAGGGGTAAAAAGGTTAAATGAGTAAACTACAGCATTGTGGTTATAAGAAAAAATGCAAAATGCAACGCAAAATTTGGAGGAATATTGATAACGAACTGTAACCTGAAGTGTATTAAGACTTAAGATGAAAAACTGTACGATAAAGTAATATACAATATAAAAAATAATTCTCATTACAGCTATAGTTCTTGATATTTTTTTTGTGACACTGGGCAAATATTCCATTACAGTCGTCCCTTACTATAATATGTTTCACCTTTCACTGTTTTGTGGATTTTTTTTTGTGTGCAGTTTTGCATTTTTATTTATTTATTTATTTATTTATTTTACAGCATATGAACACACTGTATGTTCTGCATCCTGATTGGCTAAGGGACTATAGACCATTGTAAATAAGTCTCACTTCAGCTTTGCAATATTACATAAATGTTTGATCGTTAGCAGTGTGACTCTGAAGTGCTGGGTATTCTCCCCGACAAAATCTACAAAGTTGATGAAATGTTCCGCACCTACAGGCACACCCAAAAGGCAGAGGAAGATATTAACAATCACACAAAAAGTTGGTTTCATTCTGTAATACAGTACTTATTTTTTTGTTAATCTATGAAGGTTTGAACTTTGAGAGTGTTTAAACAACAGAGAAATGTGAACAAAATGTTAATGTATGTCTGAGAAAAGTCTATAATGTGTGTGGTGATGAAAACATAATGTAAAAAAAAACATAATGTAAAAAAATAAATAAATAAACCTGACTACTTTGTGGATTTTGCCTATAGCAGGTTATTTTGTTTTACAACATAACCCCCATGATAGATGAAGGCCAACTGTAATACCTTACAGCGTGTTGTAATTCAAGTGGTCTGAGAGGAAATGAGATTTCTGGAGCAAGAGATCTACCAAGTGATTCTGTAATTTTGTCTAATTACAGACACTTTAGACAAGTAGGGGGCTAAATAAAAGATATGCTGTTGTAAATTATTGATTGCTGATCAGATTGTCTAAGAAGTGACAAGGAGATGATTGTTTTACTCTTTGGTTTGACACCAAAGTTTGGAAAAATTATCCTCACGTCATCTGTATTTCGATGTAGCCTCTGACAAAAAGGAGACACCTGTAAGAGGGAAGGAGTGTGTATACTAAAATTATTAGATTATCCCTCTACTTCCTACAGCTCTAGTACATATACAATATCAGCATGTTCTCTAGAGTCACACAAAGCATTAAATACATTACACAAAATTATTAACATGTGTATTTGAAATGTGCCAAAACCAGCAGTGCTGCTTTGTGATTGCTGGACTTTTATTTTGAAAAGTTGTCATCATTCTGTCTTCCACATTCATAAAAGGTTTGGTACAAATGTTGAGTTATGCTTCATGTGCAGTTTATAACAGTTGCTATGATTATGTTATGAACTCACCCGTCAATTAAAATGCCTAGATTTTAAATGTGGTCACCTGAAATTTCTAGTAATTGATTAAAATTTAAAATTAAAATTAAAAAAAAAAAATTACTAAAAAAAATATATGTGGTGAGTTGAGAGAGACAATCACAATACATAGAGATGGCAAACTGTGAAGCTGAAACTGAAGGTCTGTGGTACTGTGTATCTGTCAAATATTCATTGTGGTCAGTTTCAGATGCTGCAGCTCTTTCATAATTCATAGTTTATGTTGTTGTTTGTTTAGTATTAGTATTAATCACTATTATTTATCACTTTGTGCAGTAAACTCAACCTGGCTTTTCTGCCTATATCCATAATAATAAACATATAGATTAAATGTCATCTAAACGTTATATTTCCAACATCATATACAAAACTATTACATTATTTTTTAAAAAATATACATATATATATATAATAATAATTTTAGAGGGAAAAAAAGTAAAAAGTCTCTCTTTTGAATGTCCAGGGTCACCAGGAATTTGTGATATTAAAATGGAGCCATGAACCACTGTCTGACATAAAGCATTGATACATGAATGCACCGGTGAAAGAAGGTCTAGATCCTACGAAAGCAGAAAAACCACATTTGCTCTGTCCAGTCACAATTCCAAGTCTGTAAATCTCTGCCAGCTAATTTTGTCTAACTAATAAACACATTAATTTGGGTTATATGGTAAAAAGGCTTTTGAATTATTAAACATCTGTAAATATTTTGCAGACCTGTCATTCTGTCGTCACACTTGGTCTTAATTAACCTCATCTTTGGTCTAATTTCTGCCTTGTTTTCCAAAATTAGAGTGTGAAATGAGTCAAAACCACCAGGGAAAGAGAGTAGAAAAGAACAGAGTAGATAGGAAAGAACTCCAGACAGATGAATGAGTAACTATAGGTCCAAATGATTGGAATGGGATGCAGGATTAGCATTTAGGGGCAGAGGAAAAGAAACTAGAGGGAAGAAAGACATAGCAAAGGAGGTGGGGGAGGCAAACCTGAAAATATCCATGGGAGAAAAATGGATAGAAGACAAAGATAGAGTAAAAGATGGCCACCAATGGTTGCAATGTTAAACCAAAAATGAAAACTGCAACCAGTGGTAATTCCTGTCTGCCATTCACACAAACAAAAGTCAAAACAGGCCTTTCAGCCTCCATCTGTTTTGTCACCATGGCGTTAGAAGATGTCAACACAGTCTAATGTGGCAAGACAGATGCTGGCTATTAGCATTATGACCAGATCAGGTGACACAACCCTAAGCCTGAGGTTGTTATGCCCAGCATGACTCCTGTGACACTCAAAGCTCAACAAATGAACTGATAGGACAGGGATGGATGACCGCTTGTCATCAAATATCACTGATGCTCCGGCCTAAAAATACTTGAATAATCAGTGTATAATGTATACTTTATACTCACTGATTATTTTTTTTTATGATTATTATAGTGTTAATGATGTGTAGAGTTGCAAAAAGCCCTTGATACTTATACTGTATGAGGCTGTATTTAGTAATTGTGACATGAATTTGTGTGTGTAGCCTAATGATTTTGTAGCTTCATACTGTAGAACACACTACACCTTCAGTCTGTTTCTAGTGTTTAAAGTTGGCATAGAGGCTATTTGACCTCTTGTTTAGGGGGCGTAAATATAAATAGTGCAGGCATTGTGGTTGCAGAGGGGCCCATGAGGTGGGATCTGGACGAAGGGGAGGTACTGACAAAATAAAATAATAATTTAAAAAAAATGTTGATCCTTGCAAATTAAAAACATGTTCTACATGAAGCATAAAACTACAAATTCAATATTAAAAGCATTGAATTCAAATAATTACATTCTAAATATTAAATTAATATTATGGTGCAAATGTCTCTCTATATATAGAAGGTGGACATCACACTGGCTAATGGGTATCTTGATGTTGTCCAATGTCAAGTCTCTAATTGATCATGTGACCATTTCTACATTTACATGTTGTTGTTTTTATTCTGAATTATTTATTCGGAATAAAATAATTCAGAGTTAAAATTATTTCTTTTGTGTTTACATGGACATGTTAATTCCAAATAAAGGTTTCCATGGTATATAGGTGTATTCTGCTCTAGTTAATTTAGCTTTAAGAGCTGGAGGTACAGAGGGTTCTGATTGGACAGAACAGCTGTTTAATGTCTGGGTGTCTACTGGAAGAAAATGATCATGTCCACTTCCTGTTTTGCTTTCATTTCAACTAGCAACACAGAAGACCAGATACTACATGCGTTTTTTTAATTTATTTTTGTGATCATTTTGAAGCAGCAACTCAACTGAATCAACCATAGAAATCAATATATTAATACTGACAGCGCAGAATCACAACAAGACAAGGAGCATATGCAGAATGACAGAAATAATGTTAGAGTGGAATTAACTGTTTACAGGACAGAGGAATTATTGAATTCAGAATTAAGATCAGATTAAACCAGTAGTGACATTATTTGGAATTAGGTTGAATTCAGAATTATCATTATCAACTGGAATTAGGTGTTTACATGATCATCTTAAAGCAGAATTAACTTTTATTTTGGATTAAACAGGAATGAAAACTCCCATATAAACTGTTGCAATTCAGTAACTTTAGGGACAAAGTTCCAACCAATACCAAAAACAACTAGTAGCCAAGTACAGCCATATTTTTCAAACATGAAACAAGTTGTCAGAAACATCATGAGAAAATAATAAAAAAAAAAAAAAAAGAAGAGAAGAGAAGCCAACAAAATCTCCTGAAATACTTGACTTTTTAGTGTACACTCCTTAGCTGACATGTGCTTCAGAACTAGAACCTGGGGTCTATTTAAAGTGTTTGAACCCTTTGTTTCTGTGCATATACACTCTCATACACACACACCATGGGTCTGAACTGACCTGTAGGGCATGCCAGTCTTATGTGCAACTGTGTCCTCTTTGCCCAGTCCAAACATTTTCAGGTACCAGTTGGTCTCAATCTCTCTCATCAGTGTTGCCTTGCTCCTGTGCTGCGCCCCCTGCTTTGCGGAGGAGGCATTACGTTTAGCCTCCTGGGAATTGGCCCGGGCTTTAGTCCCACTGAGAGAAGCAATCGAGTGCTTACGGAGCATGTGGGGTGGCTGGTGGCCACCAACGCCCCCTCCGCTGCTCCGGGCGGCTAACATGGCCCCAGAGGGTGCCCCCTCCCCTCAAGGGCAAAGTTCAAAAAACAGGGTAAAGACGTCTCCCACTGTTTCCAAGCCTTCACCTTTTTAGGGATCACTCTAGTGTGTAAGAGTGAGGCATTTTATATATTTTTTTAGAAAGTTTTTTCAGTCAGCAGTTATCCATCTTCTGAAATTATCAGCAACCCACAGTTTGTTTTTTTTCTGGCTCTTCAAGTCACTTTTCTCTGTTTGTTCTGGGCTCTTTTTCTTTTTCTTTTCTGTCTGTCTGTCCCTCTGTGTCTGTCTGTCTTTCTGTCTGTGCTGTGTGCTCTCAGCTCTCTTATAGCCTCATCCAGCCTGAAACAGGATCCTGGTTTCCTTGTCTCGTCACAGCCTGTCCCGGCCTAAAAGGAGGGAGTTAAACATGCCAGGGTGTCGACAATGCTTACACACTCACACACTCACACACACTGTGCATGAGTGATAGCGGCACATAGCTACAATATGTCCTAAATATAATGACATAAATGATATAAATACATACAGATATTATATGCAGTCATAGGTTAGAAATTGTAGGAAATAGGTAAGAAATAGCAAAAAAAAATAAGAATTCATAAGCATTTGTGTAAATTTATGTAATAACCACTGCACTTTGTTTTTCCAAAAAGTGAGAAAATTATAATAATTAATACACACCACGTGTTCACTGGCACATAAAGATTGTTTCTTTGAATCCTCAGGGTCGGTGCCAGTGACAACTCTATATTTACACACTTCAGAGTCTTGGAGTCTTAACACCATTCTTTCTGTCATAAGACTCCAGGGTGGTGTTAGAGAAAAACAAATTTACACCTTTGCCAGGGATAACAATGTGAAAACACAGACAATTGGCAACAGCTAATATTTCAAATATATACACTGTAGATTTTGCAGTGTTAATTTGGAGACAATGGGACCAAATATACTCTAGAATAAGTTAAAGAAACTCTCTAAGTGTTGATTTAACACTGCAAAATTTACTGTGTATGAACAAAACCACACGTTACAAGTAACTTTTTTTTTTTTTGTCTTACTTTACAAAAAATAAATAAGAGCTTTGTCAATTACCTCTACAACATTTTAGAGAAAACTTTACACTTTTTACCTGGAAAGATTTTGACCAGAGTCACGTACAAACTTAATTTCTTGCCTGACTGCACAAAGTAAAGGGTCGAAAAACAGTAAAGCAGCACTGCGCAAAAAAAAAAAAAAAAAGAAAAAAAAAAGAAGTGAGTCAAGTATATTAAATGAAGGTGACTCCAGGAGACATACTCAATCATCATTTGTGGAGCGGAAAGGAATTGCATGCTGATGAGATGCTAATTCATGTCAGGTACCAAGAGATCAGGGGGCTGAGGTGGCTCTTGACTACCTGACTCAACAAAAGTTTTGTTGTAAATACAAAAGTCCAAAGTCAGTCTGTAATAAGAAAAGAAGTGGGTGGATAATGAGGAAAAGTGGAGAGTGAGTGTGAAGCAGGATGAGTTTAAACGCAGTATAGACTTCATGTATAATGAAAACTGATTAAGCAAAGTACAGGCTCTATGGTCCAAACCAAATGAAGTAAGTGAGCTTTGATGGAAGAGGTGCTTGGAATTCATGCTATTATTATCCATCAGGTTCCACGGGAGATAAAATTCAATGCTTCTGTGTTTTGTTTTGTTTTTTTGTCTATCTAGTTGAGGTCACTTCTTGATCCTCGTGCTCATTATTCTGTAATCATTCTGCCATTAAATACATCTAATTTTCATTCTACTAGTGTACATGTTAAGATGACGGGTAAAGGAAGTGTATGTAGCTGAAATGTAAAGTTATGACTCATAACTGATGGAGACAATAAGTTTGACTATTGTTACCACATTAACTAATATTATTATGTTTCTAAATGCTGTTAGTTCCCAGTATCTATCAAACTGTATCTTTAAGAATTGTCTGATATAAAATGAGGCTTTTATGGGATGTTTCACTTGATTCCACTTAATGTTTAATTTGTCACCTTATGCTGTCTGAATAATGGCAAAGTCGTATGGTAACAACACAGCTTAAGAGTATATATAGCACAGGAAGTTCAGTGTTCAATACTTATATTGCTCAGAAAAATGTTGTTACTGTTTTTGATGCGTTAACTTATAGCAATTTATATGGACATGATGTTTTGTTTTATTTTTATTTTCAAATTATATGGAGATTGACAAAAAACACACAGCAATATTTCCCCTGGTGGTGGAAACTATAGGTTGCAATCAGCACTTAGGGATTAATCTCAAATACAGTGTGTTGTAAATGCCTACGATTGTTATATATCAATCTTGATTTGCCACAATTATAATAATAATAATAATAATGGATTAGATTCATATAGCGCTTTTCAAGGCACCCAAAGTGTTTCACATTAGTGTTCCATTATTCATTCACTCTCACATGCTTGCTCTGGTGGTGGTAAACTACATATGTAGCCACAGTTGCCCTGGGGCAGACTGACAGAAGCATGGCTGCCAGCACCGAACATTCATACTCATTCATACACCAGTGTGAGTGACACTGGAGGCAAGGAGGGTGAAGTGTCTTGCCCAAGGACACAACAAACTGACCAGGATAGAGTGGGAATCGAACCGCCAACCCTTTGGTTAATGGACGACCTGCTACACCAACTGAGCCGTGTCTGCCCCATAATATAATGAATTAAACTGAAAATACTTCAAATTCTGGACTTTTCCAGGCAATTTTAGATGACATCAATTAGATCAATTAATTACAGATCAGAATTAATTCATCTGAAAATGTGTTGTATTGCTATTGATATTGATATTGATATTGATATTGATATTGATATCACTACTTTTCTCATTATGGTCTATGCTAGTTTATAGGCTGTGGAGGACTTTATTTTTCACTACAATACAAGGAGTGGCCACTGGGGACAGTACTAGCAGTGTTATATATAGTTTAATTAACACATCATGGTTATTGTGGGAATATCAAGTCTATCAGGATAAAGGGTTTCATTATATACCATTTGTTTTTGGTGCAGAGATGAGTTAAAGGCCAGTGCCCGTTGATGCTAAATGTATTCACCAGTTGTTGTTGTTGGTTGTTTTCCCCTTGAAATAGAGTGCTAATTGGTCAATAAACCAGTAAACCATCCTGGACATGTGTGTTTACTCGCCTATTAAATAGCTCCTTAAGGTCAAGCCATATGCCAGCTCTTTATCGTCCTAATATCTAAGCAGACAGAAACATTACTGTCCTGGAGGTTGAGTGAATAGATCAGCGATGGAGTGTCAGGCCTGAATTATTCAGCCCAGTAATGAGACTGTGATATCACTGGATGTGTCAGAGGGGCCCAAGGGGAGATTTTGTGGTCAGCACAACTGTAGTGTGTGAGGGGAATAGATCATCTGATGCATGTGTATTTGTTCAGCTGTTAATTTCCGTAGGGTGATGTATGTTGCAGAAATATAAAAGCAACGAGACTGACGGCAGAGAGATCTCAAATATGCCAACTGCCACATATTTTGGCAAACTTTATGCACAATGTATTGTAACTGTAAATGATAATAATAATAATAATAATCATCATCATCATCATAATAATAATAATAAGAAGAAGAAGAAGAAGAAGAATCATAAATAATCACAATAATATAAACTTTGTGTATGTAAGAAAACCCTTTGACAAAAAGGATAAAAAGACAATAATCATCACTGTTAAAGTTGTATTGTCTGTATTTCATTTGTCTCAGTGCTTGGACACTTGCAAGGTTATGTGTTCATCTGCCAGTTCTTAAAGTTATGTTCTCTTTTGACTTTAAAAGTAAAGTTGTAATTTGTATTCAAATAATAATAAATACCTCCTTCACCCTCCCTTAGGGCAACTAAAACGGCAGTTGTCCTATATTAGAGTCAGTGTACGCTGTGTTCATTCTATATTTTTGAGTAGAGGGGCTACTGACACTCAAACATGGTACTGTGGGAAAAAACAAAACAAAAAGACAAATGGAGAATTATGGCAACATGGTTGAATCTGAGAGCCTTCTGTAGATAGAAATAGCACATTGTAATGTAACAAAAATAGAACCCTTCTAATTTTTATAGAATTATTTACTACAGACTGTAAAGAACATGGGTGACACAGTGGTACAGTGGCTAACACTCACAGTAAGAAGGTCCAGGGTTCAGTCCCAGCAGCAGTTGGTGGAACCTTTCTGTGTGGAGTTTACATGTTCTCCCTGTGTCTATGTGGGTACTCTGGGTTCCTCCCACCATCCAAAGACATGCACTGATATGTTAATTGGAGAATCAAAATGTCCCATAAGTGTGAATGATAAAAATAATTGTCTCTTATATGTCAGCTGGGTGATGAACTAGCAACTTCTTATGCCCTTAAAGGGATAGTTCCGCATTTTTTGCCTCAAAAAAAATGTGGGATCATCGTCTTTACTCTGGTGGACCCACAGTGACTTACCCCCAACAGTGTCCTGTGAGTCAAGTTCTGGTCCGGTTTTGGTAGTACTGGCAGATTTCCTGGACTCAACACAATAAAATGTGTTTCTTGTCAAAACAATATGTGTTTGAATGAGTGATTTATTTGCATAACAAAATCATTACGGAAAAAAAACCCACATCTCGTAATTGCTTCGAGCTACTGCGTGTAGCAGCTGCAAACACTGCCAAACAACTGATGAAAGTAGTTTACTAAGGCGCACAACTGTTAGCAGTGACAACGCTATTGATCGCTACTGAGAGAAAGTAGCTCCAAGTAATCACAAGGTGTGAGTTTTTCTCTCGTGATAGTTTTGTTATGCAAATGAAATGGCATGTCACAAAAACACATCAAACAAAATTACAGTTGCACCGTTCCTCTAAAAATTGGTGCGGGCCACTGCCAATCAAATGGTGCCATCATGGTTTTCTTTTTTTTCTTTTTTTCGATACATTGTACAACTCACAATGAAATCAAATTGAAGAATCATGAAATAAATATTATATATATTATATATAATGTCCAGGGTATTTACAGGCACATCTGTTGGCAGCCCTGGCACTTGAAGCAGTATAATATATAATGTATAGTTACACATAGGCCAGAGCACAGTGACTGTCCATGACTGTTGTCCTTTGAGGCGGCAGCATGAGGACTTTCGTCACACAAAGTGAATCTAATCTGACGTCTCTCTAATGTCTTCGTCAGTAAGAGGGAAATTCTAGCATGGACAAAATCAATCATTCAAGTCCTTTAGCCCAAACCGTGAGTGAGACGCAAGCTGATATAGTGTACAATGCAAACTCACGCTGCAAACCCACACACACGTACACCAGGTCCTCTCCTCATTTGTTAGATGCTGTGGATTAGTCTAATTATCACTGGAAGGTACCAGGTACTAACCCCATCTGTGTCAGGAGGGGTAGGATGCAACTGAATACAAATACTGAACTAATGTACAGTTTTCAAATGTACTGTCAAAGTTTATTTTTCTGACAACATTTTCATTCACTCTAAGCCAAATGTCAAATATACTTTTAAAAATGTTACTAGAATTCATTTAAAATATAACTTTGATGACTTTACCAGAAAATATTAAGTATAATCAACTCATTTGTAGCTATAGTTGAATGCATGCATCCATTTAAGTTAAATTAATTCAAATTAATATGTTTTAGTTTTGACCACACCTCTTTTTCTTTTTTTAATTTAACCTTTATTTAACCAGGCAAGTAATTAATAACAGATTCTTATTTACAGTGATGGCCTTTCTTTTGACCACATAAATTGTCAGCTGCTTATGTCTAGATATGCCAGTCTCAATGTGACCCCTTAAGACCCTAGTGAGGATAAAAGTTGAATGTGATAAAAGTTGAAATGAATGTGAGAGGAATGTTTTGGACAGTACCTCTTAGTTAGGTGTCCATATATATATATATATATATATATATATATATATATATATATATATATATATATATATATATATATATATATATATATATATGTATATATATATGTATATATATATATATATATATATTTTTTTTTATATATATATAAAAATGTTCCTCTTGCCCCACGTGGGCGGTGTCTCCTTCAGGCTCGGGTCCTCTACCAGAGGCCTGGGAGCCTGAGGGTTCTGCGCAGGATCTTAGCTGTTCCTAGCAATGCGCTCTTTTGTACAGAGATCTCTGATGTTGTTCCTGGTATCTGCTGGAGCCATTCTCCCAGCTTGGGGGTCACTGCCCCTAAGGCTCCGATTACTACTGGTACCACTGTTGCCTTCACACTCCACATTTTCTCTAACTCCTGCTGCTACATCTATCACCACCACTGTCTTCTCATGTTTATGCACCAACGCTATGTCAGGCTGATTGGCCATCACCATCTTGTCAGTCTGGATCTGGAAGTCCCACAGGATCTTGGCCTGTTTGTTCTCTGTCACCTTTGGGGGGTTCTCCCATCTTGACCCTGGGACCTACAGTCCATACTCTTTACAGATGTTCCTGTACAGTATGCCCGCTACCTGGTTATGCCTCTCCATGTATGCCTTGCCTGCCAGCATCTTACACCCTGCTGTGATGTGCTGGACTGTTTCAGGGGCTTCTCTACACAGCCTACACCTGGGGTCCTGTCTGATGTGGTAGACCCCGGCCTCTATTGCTCTGGTGTTCAGGGCTTGTTCTTGTGCAGCCATGAGCAGTGCCTCTGTGCTGTCCTTTAGTCCAGCCTTTTCCAGCCACTGGTATGTCTTTTCCATATCAGCCACTGCCTCAATTTGCCGATGGTACACGCCATGCAAGGGTTTGTCCTTCCATGATAGCCCCTCTGGTTCCTCGACCTTACTGGGCTTTTGTTGCCTGAGGCATTCACTTAGCAGTTGGTCATTGGGGGCCATTTTCTTGATGTATTCCTGGAGGTTTGCCGTTTCCTCCTGGACAGTAGTTCTGACACTTACTAGTCCTCGGCCCCCTTCCTTTCGCTTAGTGTACAGCCTCAGGACACTGGACTTGGGGTGGAACCCTCCATGCATGGTAAGGAGTTTCCTTGTCTTGATATCAGTCGCTTGTATCTCTTCCAGTGGCCAGGATATGATCCCAGCTGGGTATCTGATTACTGGCAGGGCATAGGTGTTAATGGCCTGGATCTTATTTTTGCCGTTCAGCTGACTTTTCAGGACCTGTCTTACCCTCTGTAGGTATTTGGCTGTGGCTGACTTCCGAGCTGCCTCCTCATGATTACCATTTGTCTGTGGGATCCCTAGGTATTTGTAACTTTCCTGCACATCCGTGATATTCCCTTCAGGTAGGTCAACCCCTTCAGTTGTGATCACCTTTCCTCTTCTAGATATCATCCGCCCACATTTATCGAGTCCGAATGACATCCCAATGTCTTTGCTGTAGATCCGGGTGAGGTGAATTAGGGAATCAATGTCACGCTCATTCTTGGCATACAGCTTGATGTCATCCATGTAGAGGAGGTGGTTGATGGATGTTCCACTTCGGAACTGGTATCCGAAGCCACTCTTTGAGATGATCTGGCTGAGGGGGTTTAGGCCTATGCAGAACAGCAGGGGATTTCATGATTCTCTTTCTCAGGTCAGCTGCCCTTGTGTTTAGTCTTTCTGGGGCTTGGTACCCAATCTCGATATTTGGGGGTGGTGGTGAAACCACCCCCAAGCTGACCTGTCGTCCTGGCTCCCCCTTGCAGTAGCATCTTTGTACCGTGGATGAGGTACAACGCTGTACCTCATCGATCTCTAGCTGTGATAGCAACCTCTTATTGCGGATATTCGAACACTGAGCTAGGAGCTGTTTCTTAGTCAGTGAGGATGTGGGGTTTCAAAGTAACCATTTCTCCCACATCCTCTGCATGTACCCTCTCTCACTGGGGTTACTCCCGTAGTAAACACTCCATCAGTACCATGTTCTCTGCCCTGCTCCATGAATGTCTTGTTCCAGTAGCCAATTTAACATCAGGGTGTCCTGGTTCCTCAACCCCTAACGCGGACCTTGTTGTCCCGGGCGCCGTCCGAGCCGGTATGACTCTATTTATTGTATCGCTCATCGTGAGGTATATATATATATATTTAATTAAATGTATAATGAAATAATTATATTGCACCCACACCCCCACCTTGACCTCCACTCCACCTCAGCTCATCCAGACCAGTACAAACTAATGGTTACTTATATATTATAAATTACAAACAGCAGGCACAAATTCAATCAGGCAGTACCTTCAAGTTTGTAAAATAAAAAAGAAAGTATTGCCATTTGTGTATAAACTCAGTGCATCCATTCAACATGAATTAAATTTATTTTAGAAAACACATGGCACCTTTAATGGCTTAGTTATGATTTTAAAAAATAATATATTCTAAATATTTAGAAGTTTTTATCTATATTCTTTTCCCCTGTAACCTCAGTAAAGAAGTAGGAACGAGAGTTATAAAGAGACAACCAATAAGAATAAGGCAGAAGATAGAAGTGGTCACAAAATACTGAGTGGGTTTATAATTAGTCCACGTCTGTAAGAAAGAAGGTGTAAGAATGGTGAGAGGGTGATAAAGGGTGGAGATGAGTGGAGAACTCAGTACAGTTAAAGCCACTGGAGACACAAACACATGCATGTGCACACAACCACACAGGCAGCAAACTATGTGGAGCAAAAATAAACAGTTGCCACCTCTGCTATTAAATTAGGAGGAGCACGTCTTTTTAGCTAGTTATATAATGGGGGGGGGGCTGTTTTTTTAGGTGTGATATTTTTTTAAGAGCTCCTTTGACCTCTCACATACTAACACACAGAACATGTTTACAATGTCAAATATTTAACACCCTATTTGTTATTTTTCAGCTCATAGTGAAAACTGTAGATGCCCAGGGTATAAGGGATTCCCACTTGTCGTCACGTCATAGAGCGCCTCCATTTTGACGGTGCTAATGCTAACTACGGAACCGCCAGTAACATTAGTCTCCTCCAGAAACGGCAAGAAACCAAGAATGTCTGAGTGTTGTTGTACAGTCGGATTCAATCCAAAACATGATCCTGCTCAGGGAATAGCCTTATATCGTATCCCAAAAGAAACAACACTGAGAAACAAGTGGTTGTCTGCAATTTACAGGTAAAACACTGATGACAGTGTTTGGTGACAGCTGATGACAGTGTTCCAACGCAACACATGTAGGTTTGCAGTATTAATTTTGGATCAGGTAAATTGTACTCCTGAAAGTATTTAAATTAGTTCTCTGCAAATATAGTTTGGTAAAATGTATACATTTTCTGTTATCAAATAAATACAGAGTGTTCGTGTGCACTAGCAAACATTAGCATTAGCCTGATCCAGTCTAGTCAGTAGTGAAAGGAACCCTGGAACTGCTGTGAACACTGGAACACAATGAGTGGACTAACTACTACTGAAATATGGAAAATTACCTCATTAGGATTGTACCTAAAAACTACTAAAATATATATTTTCAAAAGTACTTCATTGTTGAAATGGAAATTCTATTTAGCATATATATCTTTAAAGGGTATTGGTGTGAAAATTGTGGCTAAACTAGGGCTAAATTTGTAAAAACAAACAAACAAACCAAAGCTGAACTAATATTTGACTAAACACAGTTACATCAGAACTGATCTATGAATAATTTACAACTAAATTAGGAATTTTGCAGGGATAGGGAGGGTAGACCGTCACTATGGCGGACACACCAGGTGGGAATCCCCTATAGGATTATAAAATGTTATTATCGGCATTTATAAATTGAGTTTCATACAAATTTTGAAGGCAGGTGTTTCAGTCCACAGCTAGAATATTCCAACAACTGGCACCTTACTCCTCCCATCACACTCCACTGACAACAATGGTATTGTAATCCTGTTCTTATGGCTTTGAAGTCAGACTAACACCAGTTTACATCTGATTAGGCACTTAACATAAAATGACAAGATTAGAAAAAGGTGGAGAAGAAAAGAAAAATATAGCAGAGAATATACCACAACACATCAGTGATAGACTGATGAAAGAGGCTATATGGAGCATTTCTACTTTTTAATATGAATCTATTCACAGTGACGGTCTTAACAGGCATGTGTGACCACTAGAAAGAGGAGTGAGTGGTGGGTGGGACACCATGGTGAGGAAAACTAACACCACAGGTTCCTTTGAATAAAGTGTCAGATAGTGATCAGATGGAATGAACCACTAAGAAAGTGATAACACCTAGAAGTACTCTTGTTATTGTTGTTATTGTTGTTATTGTTTTCCCCACCAGGCACAACTTCAAATACAAAGAATGGAGTTTGATGCTGAAATAACATTTCTTCTACTATACATGTGATTTGATTATAAACCTTTACTGTAATACTTCACTCTAATAATTTACTCTAATATTTTACTCTGATACTTGACTGTGATGCTGCAGATTAATGTGAACAACTGTTGTGTGAATTTATTGCAGGTATTCTCTGGGTTGTTCTGTTTGTTTTCTTTTGTTGTGTTCCTTGTTAAATAGGTCTTAATTATTTTTATTTCCTTTTTAAAAAAAACAAACAAAAAAAAAACAGTTTTTTTCAGTTTTTCTGGACCAGTTTGCTCAGTTCATGTTCTGGTTGTTATTGATATTATAGTTATCATCATCATCATGGTTGTTTCTGTTTGTATTGTTGGTATTTTTTGTGGGGGTTTTTGACACTTTCTTCTTCCTTGACTTTTAGTTTGAAGAAGAATACAGATGAGTGCAAACAATGAGCTTTATATTTTATTCAGCAGGTGATACAGTCTGTGGATAGTGGAATATCAGTACCTCATATACAGTAACTCGTTCAGTGACTTCACTTAATGACTGACCTTGAGCTTCTTGTATCTTTTACAACTTGAATCACAGGATTAAACTTTCACATGAACATTAATCCCAGAGCTTTAGGAAACTGGAAATCTAACCTTCTGCTTTAGCACCTCACATCAGCATGACCTGGGTGATTGAAAATGCATATAGACTTGAAAAACACTATGAATTGTCCTCTGGGTAGTGTTATTTAAGACAGTGGTCCAAAAAATGGGAGTTTCCTCTGAGTTTTTTTTTTTTTTTTTTTTTTTTTTTTTACTGTTCACAGAAACATTTGTGTTCCCGATGTTGTGATATTTTCAATAACAACAGAAGCAGGTGAAGACATTTATTTTATGAAGTTGTCAGTGAATCCATCTATAAACATTTGAAAGGACAGATAGTATCCCTGCAGTCAGTAGAAGATAGGTTACATCTGTTTTTTCAGATTGAATTCATGCTGCATACATCTCTATCTGCAGATATTGCTGTGTTTAGTCACAAGAGCAAGACAACTTTGATGATTAGTGAGTGTTGTCTTCACCTCTGTGGAGTGCTTCTGTCTTAAATGATTAAAAATTAATCAGCTCTTTTCTTCCGTTCATTACAAGCTACACAAAC
This sequence comes from Siphamia tubifer, assembly GCA_020466265.1. Classification (NCBI taxonomy): domain Eukaryota; kingdom Metazoa; phylum Chordata; class Actinopteri; order Kurtiformes; family Apogonidae; genus Siphamia; species Siphamia tubifer. The sequence continues at coordinate 25,532,657 of CM035795.1, read as the reverse complement.
ACTGTTTACTTCAGCCCTGTCAGCTGCTTGGTCATTTGCAAAAGCAAACAAATGGCTCTTACTTGTTTGCTCATTTGGTTTGTGTCACATTCATTTAGCTTGTTATCAGTCAAACAGAGATTAAAAAAAGAGAAATGAAATGAAATTGTGTGCTTTTTCTTTCTTTCTTTTTTTTTCCCAGGAACTATTCTGCCCTACAAAGCAAAAAGACAGTAACTGCATATTTTTTTTGGTGACAATTAGTTATTGTGTTTTTTGCAACATTCAAATAATTTTTTGTCATGTAATAAAATATCTCAAAATGTCTGTCGTTTTGGACAAAAATTTGTGGGTGTTTGTAGAGTAACTGCAAATAGTACTAGTAAAACAAAACAAAAAGGCAGTAAAGATCATTACTGTGTTCTTACCAATGTCCATTTAGGACCCTGCCCCAATAGACTGAAATTATGTAAAATCATGATATTATCGTATTCTCCGCACTATAAGGTCAATGAATGGTTTTTATGAAAGTTTTTCATATATAAGGCGCGTTAGGTGAAGTAAAAATCATGAGATAAAAAGTTACAATTATGAGATAAAAAGTCAAAATTATGAGATAAAAAGTCAAAATTATGAGATAAAAGGTTAAAATTATGAGATAAAAAGTCAAAATTATGAGATAAAAAGTCAAAATTATGAGATAAAAGGTTAAAATTATGAGATAAAAAGTCTAAATTATGAGATAAAAAGTCAAAATTATGAGATAAAAAGTCAAAATTATGAGATAAAAGGTTAAAATTATGAGATAAAAAGTCAAAATTATGAGATAAAAAGTCAAAATTATGAGATAAAAAAGTCAAAATTATGAGATAAAGTCACAATTCCCAGTCACTAAGCACTACCAGAATTAATCCATATATGGTTTTTGTAGAACTAGGTAATATGCAGTAACAGTCCTGCCTCATGTCCAATAATCTACCTACAACTACTGGGGCTGGAGAACGAGAGAACTGTAAGGTCATTGTTGTCAGTTTGGTGATCTGTGCAGTTACTGCCTTTTTGCTTTGTAAGGCAGAATATAATGTGATGCATTAATTTGGGGTGGCTGTGGCTCAGTTGGTAGAGCAGGTCATCCAATAACCGGTTGGCGGTTCGTGTCCCAACTCTGACTGTCCACATGTTGAAGTGTCCTTTGGCAAGACATTAAAGTAGGTCTGATAGAATCTTAGAAACCTACTGGTGTATGAGAGTGTGTGTGTGTGTGTGTGTGTGTGTGTGTGTGTGTGTGTGTGAATGGGTGAATGTGAGGCTAATGTAAAGCGCTTTGAGCACCATGAAGGTGGAAAAGCACTCTATAAGTGCAGATGAAGGACAACAAAAACAGCTTCCAGTGCTCATTCACCATTAGAAGGTGTATGAAGATTAAATTGTCTCATTTAACGATTTATGTCACAACAATCATGTTAAGATTCTGCTTTAGGTAACTTTACACACGTACGTATGTTAAAAAAAAAAAAAAAAAAAGAATTACCATTTGTTTCAGTTGTTAAATATGTGAATAACAACAACAAACATGTGTTTCCAGGCACAACAAACCCTGTTCCTCACAAACATTAGACCTGATTTGCTTTATCACTTATCATTGCCAAAACACATTTTAGTGACCTTGACCTTTGACCTACATGAATTAAAATTTTATGGAATTTATTCTGGACCACCTTGCACTTTTTTCTGAAAATGTCATAGAAATTGGTCCTGAAAGTTGTCAAGTTGCTGACAAACAAGTAGACAGACAAAATGGACAAACAACAAAAACCAATACCCTCACCTCCCCTCTGGAGGGCAGGGTAACAAAGCCTAACCCTAAAGTTGTCTGCCAAGATATTTTTTTTCTTATTTTCACAATAAAATGTTAGAAAATATGTTGTTTGCCCATTTTAACACAGCACACTTTCCCCCAGATCTTTAAAAATCCAGCCGTTATTTACACTTTACTGCATGTTATGATTCTGCTGAAATTGCTTCTTCTACAGCTTCTAGTACAGACATGAGTGAAATTACCATAATGGCCCAATAAAACCTCTAAACGCAATGTCTCAGGTTTCAGAAACCATTGGAATTTTTCCAGGTGCACAAACAGTGAAAGAGTTACAGTCATCCAAACTACAAATGCTCAGGATGTCAGCGATGACATGTCAGGATTTCAAGAGTTAAACCAGAACATAAAGAAAACATGAAATAACAAAACATTACAAAACAAATCTACTGACTTTAAAACGTGATCAGATAAAGTGGTGATAAATTGTACATGTGTGGACAATTGCACAGATACAAATGTAAAATTAAATAGACACACATGCACTGATGTACATGTGCACATTTTGTCTTGATTTAGCACCAGTGTTCCTGTTTTATCCTGTCAGCTGACAATAAATTCTAAACACATTCCTTCAGCACTGTGTCATCAGGAAAATGTATTATTGTCCACACTGACAGCTCTGACTGGACACAGTTCACAGATCCTTAGAAAGCCTCATGAGCTGAGCAGAGTGTGTGCAACACACAGATGTGAAATGATTTGAAAACAATCTCTGTAATTACAAATTATCGCAACCAAACATATGAATAATGCAGGAAGAAAGGAAGAAACAAAAAAGAAAAGATTATTTCAGATGCTATCTATCTATCTATCTATCTATCTATCTATCTATCTATCTATCTATCTATCTATCTATCTATCTATCTATCTATCTATCTATCTATCTATCTATCTATCTATCTATCTATCTATCTATCTATCTATCTATCTATCTATCTATCTATCTATCTATCTATCTATCTATCTATCTATCTATCTATCTATATTTGGTTACTCTGAAGGTCAGGTTAAAGAACAAGAAGAATCATAATTTACACTCAAATCAAAATAGGCAGTAAAAACCACTATAACTATAACCACTTAGTCCTTGAAGTGGTCACAGTTCTGCCAGAGGATTTTCTGGCTACCATTGGACCCTGAATGCACCCCCAGTGCATGCAGTTCATTACAACAAATCAATCATCTATCATCAATTACCTCACTTTCTTTTTTAAAGTCCTGCATTAGGGTCAGTACAGCTTAAGCCAGGTGTGCCTGACCACAGTAGGTACACGAAGAAGTACCTGACATACCTGGATTAATCAGTGTCCAATAATGAAAGACACGAAAGAAAGGAGCCACCTGAAATTCAGAAAGTAGAGGGCCAGTGCTTCCAGCCCATTGCAGTGACAGAACTATCACATCACTTTCCTTCAGCTCCCTCTGTTGGATTGTTCTGATCTTGTCACATCATATACCTGCCAGACAGACTCAAATACCACAAACTATTTAAGCACATATAATATGTTAAGAAAGAAAGAAAGAAAGAAAGAAAGAAAGAAAGAAAGAAAGAAAGAAAGAAAGAAAGAAAGAAAGAAAGAAAGAAAGAAAGAAAGAAAGAAAGAAAGAAAGAAAGAAAGAAAGAAATCCATGAACTACTGAGTGAAAATGGTATTTATTATTATTAGGAAGTGTGCTGTGTTCTTAACAGGTTATGATGGTTAAATTGACAGGTAAGCAATTTTATACAATTATTTTTTTTGGAGAAATGACACAAACTAAATGCCTGCAAATATATGGGTTTAAATGTGAAAAACTGAAACATGAGGTAAGTGTTGCTTTACATCACCTTCCACCACTGGAACTATGGTATCTCTGACAATAAACCATAAAATTAAACATCGATTAGTAAAACAAAGATATAGTGATGTTAGAAAGGGATCAATTAAATAGCATAGATCTTCAGCCGCTGTCCCCCCCCCCCCCTCCCCCCCCATGTGTGGAACTCACTCCCACTACCCATCAGGAAGTTAGACTCACTTCCCATGTTCAAATCACTCTTAAAAACTCATCTGTTCAAACTTTTGACTTTTGCTTAAGGTTTTTTTTTCTCTCTCTCTACATTGTTCGACTGTTTGTTATGTAAAAAAAAAGCAATATATAAATGTTTTATTATTATTAATTATTATTATTATTATTATTATTATTATTATGAAATGACAGTTTGTTATAGAAGATTACATGATGAGACTTTTACACTTCACAGATGGAAGTAATAGTTATTGTTCTGCTTGGACATTTCTTAATACATTAATTCCATCTAATCCATAAAGATATATATTTTACAAGAGTTTGTCTTTATTCTCTATTTAAATGAATGAGAATACATTTTAAAATGTAAATAATTTCTGTCAATATTGGACAAACACAATAAATATGAAATAATCTAAAAACTAAATTAGAAACCCAAATCAACTGTACTGATCATCTATTTCAATGTGCCGAGCTCAGCTTATGTTCTCTTGTGTAGTTAATATATGTATATACTTTATTTATACTGTGTTTATATTTTTTAATTTTGTCTATTATTATTTATGGCTCAATCCTGGACTCCATTACAAATTTGGTACCTATGAAGTGAACTGGTATGACAATAAAGATCCTTGAACCCTGATCATTCAATATGGTACAATCTGCAATCAAATCCACTTTATATTTTTAATATCTGTCCATTAATCATCAATAGCGGTAGATACAGTCGTGGCAGTGGTCCCAGCTGTAGAGAGTGAAGCCGAGGTCCCAGTAGAGACCAGGTTCTCACGTGATTTGGAACGGCCCTTCATCATCTCCTCAGTGTTTTGTTGAGGTTTGATCAGAAGAATGTAACACTTCGGCAGGAAGATGCAGGCTAACAGGCCAAAGCTGGAGGCAAGGATGGCAAAAATCTGAACGGCAACCATGAACTTGCCTCGTGTGCTGAGGTATGCCGGGATAAAGGAGATCCACACAATGAAGAACACCAGCAGGCCAAAGGTCAAACACTTTCCTTCACTAGAAGACAGATCAAAAACATCAAGTGTCAATAAATACTACTGCTCATGTCGCTGATGGAAATATCACATGGTATTTATAATCTACATGTGAAAATGATAGGATGTTTTACAAATAAATCATTAAATACATTCAAAAGTTCCTGAATTATGAGATTATTTCATTCCTGATAGTTTCATTGTATTTAACATACATTGATGTGTGTTGGGTAGAGGGAGTGAGAGTAGGAAACAGAGAACCTTCCACTACAAAATAAAAGTATGACTATATGACTGTCTTGTCTGGGAATGTTATTGCAGTAAATTATATCCTCATTAGTGTTTATGTCCTCATGTTGCTTCATTTTTATGAATGGTTATAGTTGGAACATTATAATTCATATAAGAAACATAAAGAGTGATTTAATAATGTAACATGTATTTGCTTGGAACATACATTATTGTCAAAACTGGTTATTTCACTAGTTTATACCTGTGCCAATGACAAAGAAAACAATTAATCTGTGTGCATTTTTTAAGACTGCACAATGCTAATGTTACACACAATAACAACAACAGAATAAACCTCCATCTGTGTTTCGTACCTGAAGTGGTCCTCCAGTTTACGTGCTATGAAGGCAAAGATGAAAGCCAGCAGAGCTAAGAGCATGTCATAGGCAAAGATACAACAGATGAACACAACAGAACCTTCATCACACTCAAGAATGATCTTAATATTCTGGGAGGATGTGTTTTTGACAGGATGCGGAGGGAGGACACACAGCCACACTGTACAAGCTATCGCCTGGAAAGAATGGGGACACGTGAGTAAGATAATTAATTTTATGTCAAAGAAAATCAGATTAAGTTCATGTAAACTGCTAAAATGGGCAATGTTTTTTTTTTAATTATTTCTATGCAATAATTAATGTGAAGATAATTCACATTCAAGATAAAAATATAGTTATAGTTTACCCATACATAAGTGATTATGCCTTTACTCAAACACACAAGTTTCCTTTTCTTATAAATGTACCTGTATTAATGTTGCCACAGCAACCATCGCCCTCTGGTGGGCAAACGTGAGAATGTCAACGTCAGGGTTTCCAGAGGTGTTGGCGTCGCTGATGTTATTCGTGTTTGTTACTATGACGTCAGGACTGCCACTGTTGGCAGCTGCTTCAGCTGCAGCTTTTGCAGCTTTGGCAGCTGCTTTGGCTCTGGCACGAGCAGCTTTCAGGGCCCTGGCCCTCAGCATAAGCACTGCTGCTTTACCTGCACAGACACACCAGAATCAATGTAATCTGTCTGTTTACAAATTGCAACTGTCAGTCACGATCAACAGAGGGGTTTTTTTTTTTACATTATAGGGAGTATACAAACCCATGATAGATGAAAGACAGAGCGCAAACCCCAGAGCCAAGGCCACCTGGCTGGTCATGCAGCTCCAGTGTTGAGGCTCTCCCAGGAAGACGATGGAGCAGAGGAAGGTCACCACCAGTGAGAACAGCAGTGTGAAACTCAGCAAAGCATCATTGGCTTTAACCAGAGGGGTACCGAGGTTCACAATAAACACCACCTGGGTGGAACAAAAACCATGTAACATTCTGCATAACTCTGGGTTAAAAATGAATGTCACAGTTGATCCTGGATCACACTTCATATTCTGGCCCACAGTGTTAGTAAATAAGGGCCTGTATTCAGGTGGGTTTGAACCAAATGCAGTGTATGAAACTCACCCCAACAGCAATTGTGACTAGAGCCCCAAAGGCAGAGATAACAATGAGAGTGATGCCCAGTGGCTCTCCAAAGGCCAGGAACTCAATGATTTTTGGTATACATGCATCATGGGCATCATTAGACCAGTAGTCCTCTTCACACAAGATACACTCACGAGCATCTGTCAGAGAGGAGAGAGGAGTCACAAGTCTTCAGATCTATGAGTAAAAGTAAGGATGCCATATCATGAAAATACTCCACATTCTGCATGCTTCACTAAAGTCAAAATAAGTATTTATTATCAGCAAAATGTGCATCAAATATAACAAGTATCAGTAGCCACTGTGCAGTGTAACAATACTATATATATGATGTTTTTAGAGTAATTGGCCATGCTGCATTTAACTGCTAAAGATGTTTTACATTGACTTCATCTGAAGCACTTGTACTGTGACATACATCATAGATCATTATAGGTTTGTTTTATCACTGTCCTGTAAGAACTATTAATCTCTACCAGCTCAAATTTTCAGCTCAGAAAAACAGGTCTGTTTTCTACTTTGAGATTTTCAAGTGGATGCAAAATATGTGTTTAAACATAAACCACTTTAAATCACTTAAAAAGGGGAATAATTTGAGACTGAACCCATAAAATAACATTTCAACTACTTTATCAAAAACTGTCAAATACAAATTTGTATTTAGGTTCAGTGTTTGAATAGAAGTTGTAACATCCACCACTGGTCAGATTGTATCATCAGATAAATTTGACTTATATTGATATCACAACAGGTGATATTTAAGAATGTCAGTGATAAGCAACAAGTGAGAGGAATTTAGAGGCTCTTAAGTGATGCTAACACACAGTGAACTGATTTCAATCATAATCTAAAGTCATATATATATATATATATATACATATATATATTTACTGACTAGTTTGATTGCTGAACTCTCCATCGGCACATGGGATACAGTCAAAACAACACACTGGCTCTCCCTGTCGAATGCCTTTCCTGGTGCCCGCCTGACAATTTTCATTGCAAACTGAACGGGGAGGCTGAAACACACATATAGACACAGATGTACAGAGAGAGAAGACTTAAATGTACAGTTTAACAATCTGTAAATTGAAAATAGCATGTTGAAATCAAACCAAATTATATACATTATATCAAGGGAGCCACAGCCATTTAAAATGTAGGGGTGTTCTAGGTTGTGGCACATGAGCAAAATATGCTGAGTCTATCATCGGAAAATTAATGTTAATTAATATCCATTAATGATAAAAAAAATTTATATTAAAAAAGTAATATGGGGCAGAAAATAATAACAAAAATGTGTTTTTCCTCAATTAAACATTTATTCAAAATTATGAGATACAAAGTCAAAATTATGAGATAAAAACTCAAAATTATTAGATAAAAAGTCTAAATTATTAAATAAAAAGTCTAAATTATGAGATAAAAAAGGATTTTAAAAATCAGACACTGATTTTACAGACATTGTTCCTCTTTTTTCTTACAAAAATGTTTTGCCCATGTCAGGGGACACGACTAAAAATATGTTCCTCAGGGGGAACATCACTGAAAAACGTTTGAGAACCACTGGCTTAGGGTATATGTCACAGAACAAGACATAGTTTAGTTAACTTAGTTTAACTAAATGGTTGATGACTGTTTGCTAACACCGCGAAGAAGAGCTGTTTACATTACAGGTGAACTGAGGTGCGCTTCATGTACATATGCTGTTGTGCCATCCGGGCGGGTAAACAGTTTAAACCATAGATATTTTAACATGTTATTGATGTTTGTTTGGTGCAATTGTTAATATTAACAGTTTATCCTGAAATAAAAAGTAGGTGAGACCAACTCTGTGTCCATTTCCTGGATCCAGTAACGATACAATATATAAACTCAGGAAAAAGTGGGAGGTATGAAATCATCTGGTTGGAGAAGTGGGGGGTTTCGCAACACCCTTGTTGTCGCTTATGTAAAAATAATGTAAAGATTTATGATGTTGTCTCACATTCTTCACTCATCTTTGGTAAAAGGATCTTGCCACCCGTTGTTGTTGTTCTTCTATGGTTGTTTCTCTCCGAATTGTTGCAGTCACTTTGTTACACCCGCCCTCTTCACTGTGATTTATCCGCCAGTTTCAGGGAAATCTGGCCTAATATTACATTGAGCGTAAATAGACGAGTGAGGTTAGATCAATAGTGTTTCCAGAAGGTGTCATGGCGGCATGTATCTATATTTAGAATAGCACAGTCAAATGGTAAATGAAGAAACTCCGAGCTCTTAATAAAAGAGAATGACCTTAGGGCAAATTGTAACTCTGTAAAGTATTGTATTTTTATGCCAGTAAAAAGAAGTTTATTGTAATAAAATTCATATGTATTTTTACATGTCAGTTTGTGTATATATTCTTTTCCAATTTCAACTAAAATGTTTTATTATTCATAATGAATGTAGTGTTTTGATAATTACAATGACTAGCTCTTATTCTGAAATATGATCTTGAAAATATGGAAATAAAATGAACCATATTAATATTTTATGAGCTCAGGATTTAGAAAAATGCCGGATTTCAAAATATCTGAGGGTTTTTAAGTATAATTTTTGTTAAAATCTTCTTTGAGCATGCCTATAGGGTAATAACATCTTAATTTGTTCAGAAATAGAAGTTCCTAGTATAGGACGACAGCACCACCATATAAACACGGCACATATTGAAACTAATGATGCAAACAACATGCCGCCATGACACCTCCTGGAAACACTCTTAATCTAACCTCACCCGTAAATAGACTACTACGGATGCGCTACTGCTAGGGGGGTCTAGCGCAGTTAGGCTAGGGAAGGTGGATAGTAAGAGAGTATAATGACTGAGAGGGTGGTGGTTTGCGTCCCGGCTCTGGCTGTCCACATGTCGAAGTGTCCTTGGGCAAGACACTGAACCCTGGCTTAGGGCCCCAGTAGGACTGACCTTAGACCTTAGAAACCTACTGGTGTATGAGTGTGTGTGTGTGAATGGGTGAATGAGAGGCTAATGTAAAGTGCTTTGAGCACCATGAAGGTGGAAAAGCGCTATATAAATACAATCCATAAGGAGACGTGGATGCAGATGATGTACAGCAAACTGAATGTTGTAAATGTGTTGCTGCTGACCTCTGACTCTTCATTGTTCCACTCAATAGAGTCGTTTCTTATTGTCATGCTGTTCTCTTCAGCCTCTGATCCGTTGTACTGTCCAATAACGATGTAGGAGATTTCCCCATCACTGTTCACCTGCCAATTAATAATATCGTAGAAGCCTTCGACATCCCCTTTAGTGAAGAAGATCTCCTCCTCAGTGTTTGGCACTTTGAAATTCACATTCTTCATGTAGTACATCAGCTAAAACAGAGAGAAATGAATTTAAATGTAGCACATGTGCATAAACAGGCTGTATACCCCTGCACGGACTCACACATGATTACCTGCCATGGCTCAAAGTTGGTGATGTCAGCGCAGGTTTTCCCAGTGAACGGCCCCTGTCCAGCCTTACAGTGCTCCAGGTTGTGTAACGCATGTGCCACTGCATACACAGCTTTGTACACACTGCAGGATGAGGACATTTCTTCATTTATCTACACTATTACAGTATTTATTATCCCAAAATATACACCTTTGCCTTTATCTCACTCTGAACACAGTTTTATAAAAAATTATTATTACACTGTATTATACCTCCTCGACACATATAAGATGGAGGACAAAAGACAAATGGAGATACGGTCAAATGATCTGAGTGCAAATCTACAGCAACAAATTGATTTTGTGTGTGTGTGGGTATAACAATATCTGCAGAGGAAAGTAAATTTGCTTCAACAGTGGTATATTTAAAGCTGTTTATACCTTTAATGGTACCAACTCACTTGTAAGTGATTCGTAACTGGGAAACATCAGAGTATGTGTTGCTGAGCTTTTCCACAGATTCTCTCCCTGTACACAACCCATCAGGGACTGCCCTCGCTATCCGAGGCTGTGTGCCATTAACCTTCTTTGCCCTCTGTTTGGCCTGATTCATAGCTTTGTTGTAGTCCAATGTGCAGTTAAACAACTGAAAGACAAAGACATTATTACAACTTTTACTTCTGTAGGTGTTTGGTCACATGAATGAATGAATGTTCAGTTAGTTCTACTAAAAGTGTAATTGTTTAAAAAAAGTGAAATGATTTTAGTTGAAATTCATTCAGTTAAACAGTTTAATAAACGCACCGTCTCCCAGAATGTTTCAGTGAGTGGATTAGCATAAGGGTCCAGGTCCAATAGATAACGTTGAAGATTAGGAATGTCTGCCCTTTTTACCCCAAAACCCAGGGTACCACCCAGCACTGAGTTTACCTAGACAGAAGCATACAGTACTCTGTCAGGTTCAGTTCAGAGCACTGGATCCATCCAGGTCATGATCATCTTAAAGCAAAAGGACCAGTTTTAGTTTTTGAAGACACTTCACCTCTCATCCAATATCTTTAATCCATCAGCTCAGGTGCAAAAACTCAACAAAGGTGATCATCTTCAAGAACCCAAACAGGTCCACTTGCTTTCTACTAAAATACTTAGAGTGAAATAAACCAGTAAGAGTCAATAACACTCTTATTAACACTTACCCCAGGTTGGTTAATGAGAGCAGAGGTGACCCAGGCTTCACTGGCAATCCAGGTACGATTGGTCACATTATGCCGCAGCAGTTCAAGAACTAAAGGACTAAGGTCAACGTCTGATGAAAAAACCACAATGATCTTGGCAGTGGACTCCACTACTGTTTGAACAATGCGCTGGATATCCTGAGGGGAACTCACCTGAATGTTATGAAAGAGGGTTTGACATAAAGAATACTCTGCTCAGTAAACAGTCATGAACCTGCAGTGCCATATAAATAGTAGCAGGTAAATAAACTGATCACCTTGGGCAGAGTCTCAGAGAAAGAGATGCAGACTCCAGCTAACTCCACCTCGTCTTTGAAATCTTTGATGCCGTATTTTCCATAGTCATCATCAGCAGCAATGGTGCCTACCCAGGTCCAGCCGAAGTGCAGCACCAGTTTGGCCATAGCTTTAGACTGATGCTTGTCATTGGGAGTTACTCTGAGGAATGTGGGGAACTGGAACTTATTTTCTAAAGCAGAACATGTGGAGCAGTAGCTGATCTAGACACGAGGGAAGGAGAAGAGGTACAGAAGAGTTTAGAAGAACTTTGCAATAAAATCATTTGTCAGTTTTATTTGTACAGTTAAGTATCACATATTTGGTTTGGTTTGGTTTATTTATTTATACAGGGAGAGTGTAATATTTTACATTGACCACAAAGGAAAGATGCATTGTACCAGGTTATAGCAAAAATGCTAATTTCCACCTGTAGTCCCAGGACAGGTTGATGTTAACAGTCTTAGTACTGATTTTAACATGGAAATGGACAGATGACCATGATTTACATGATCACAATTTACATAATTACATATTAAATTAGTTTAATAGAAGAAATTTAGATAAACCTTCCCACCCCTATAAATCCAATAAATACACACTTACTTATTTAAATTTAGACATGACTACAAACTTGATTTTCTAACAGCCACTTCTTAGTTAGCTGTGCAAATTTTTTGTATGTAGTACATGATAAAATCTCTGTTGGTAGTGAGTTCCACTGAGCTATAGAAGTTACAGAGAAAGCAATTCTACACTTTGGAATGCTGCATTCTCCCCTCGACGTAGATCGAGTTGTTCGAGTTATTTTGTCAGCACACAAGGCTACAAACTTTTTTAACGGATTTAATTCAACAGGCTTTAATCTGTAAAGATATGATACTTTTTGTTCTTGACTCTTTGTTTGAGTATGGAAAAGCTTCCCAAAAATCATTTTATAGGGAAAAATTAAAGAAAGTTTTGTAAGAACCAGAAAAGAGGGATCTGTTTTTCAGAAAAGAGGGATCTGCTTCACATACGGAATACACTAATGAATATGCCGGACATATTCCAAGACATGACTGGCAGAAGACAGGTTGGTTAACTATGGGATTTCCACCACTACTGCTTTACCTGTGGAAAGTGATAAAGTCCCATTATTCTGGCAGTGGCAATGGACAGATCAGAGCCCCCAGCACCCACTAGAGCAGCTAGAGGGGCCCCATCCCCACATCGGTAGTTGGGAACAGCCTCATCTTGGCCTGTAAGGTAGGTGAGGGTGCCTTCCACAGCCTTGGAGATAGTGAAGCAGGAGTCGTAGATGACATAACCCAGGTCAGTGTTGGGAAGCAGGTCGGTCCTTTTGTTGATTTCGTCAATGGCGAACAGCATAGTCTGGGTCCAGCGGAAGGTACGGAAGTTAAACCTGGAGGATAATAGGAGGCAAATTGATGTGAATTAACCTAATCAAGTTGTAAAAACACCATATTAGTCTGAAAGAAATAAACAGAAGAAAGACAGAAGATTAAAATGATTCGACGACAACATGAGAGGATGCACTGGGACTATACTGGTCTTCTGATGTTATTATCAAATGAGCCACAAGGGGATGTTGGACAGTTTTACAGACTTGCTGATTATTGTTGCATATCACACTGTAAAGGCCTGCCACCATAATAATCTGTGTTACTGTGGCTAATTGGCCCCAGTGGTACTACCCTCATCTGACTTGATTTCTCTAGCAAAATCATGAGGATAAGTAATTTCATGAGTGTAAACAAAGTTATTCAGAATTAAGTCACAAAAAGAAATACTCAAAAATATCTCTCAGTAAAGCAAAAATATGTTTGATTTTTGAGGTATGAAGTGATCTGTGTTTGATTTATAGCATTCTAACACCTCCTTCAGTCAGACTTCACACTCAAAAATATATTAAAGGACATGTTTTAATAGCTGAACTCACCCTTCACACCCGGATGAGACAGGTAGCCTCGAAGTGTTGCCATCACTGGTTACAATTCGTTTGTGAATGGGAAACATCCCCCCGATAACAACCTTTTTCTTCTCTACATCCTTGTAGCCACTCAGTTCGAACTTGGCCTTCAGTTTGCATGTGGTCTCTGCTGAAACAGATGGATAGAAATAGAAAAAGGCACATAATCCACACAGAAAGCAGCTGATTTCCATCCTTGGTAGACACTGAAAGGAATCAGGAGAGCTCTCTCTCTCTCTCTCTCTCTCTCTTTCTCTCTCTGTGGCAGACAGCATAAGAAAATGAAGAGTGTGACAGGTGTCTTTTGGGCTCTCAGGGGAGATGCGCCATTGTGAGCTAACCTGAGATGGGCTTCAACAGAGCAAAAAAGAAAAGGACAACATTATGGATGACTGAGGGGATTTTAATGTGTAAACCTGGTAATTTAGTCTTTTAAATTTCAGTTCATATACCCCCCAATTTTCTATAGAAAAACTACCATCCAGTTGATCAATTAAAAAACATGGCTGACTAAGAGATGAAGGTGAATAGATATTATTATTATTATTTAATTGGATGGTATTGAATTTTTTTTCTCCTCTCTGTTCTCTGCTTTTTTGTTATATAAATAGCAATCATGTTCTTTAGTGTAGGTACAGGTCAAGTGCTGAAGATAAACTGCCACAGGTCCCTGAACTTAATTGGCTGTTGCATGTGTTAACTTGTATAATCTTTACACAACATTGCTGTGTTGCTACTGTTGCAAAATTATGTTGTGTCCCCTGAGTGTGCAGTGTGTTGATGGGTAACTCAACTTGTCTGCTCATGTCTCCCAGTCAGCAGGGACACAATGACACCTGTACCTCGGCTGCACTGAAGGACATGTTACAGAGAATGGCTTCTCAGACATAGCTACATAACAATATGGCTAATGAGCTTTATTTTGTGTTTTGTTAATGTAATGATACTTTTCATTTTTCTTATGTTCAGATTATACCTTGACATTTGACAATATAGTTGTTTAGAGTTGTGGTATGTGTGTAATATATGGACTAAAATTATTTAGGCTAAAGAAAACATCTGAATAACAGGAATGTAGTTAGATTTATTAGTTTGCAACTGGAACATCCATCCATCCATCCATCCATCCATCCATCCATCCATCCATCCATCCATCCATCCATCCATCCATCCATCCATCCATCCATCCATCCATCCATCCATCCATCCATCCATCCATCCATCCATCCATCCATCCATCCATCCATCTCAAAAGTAAGCCAAAAAAAAGGAAAAAGGTCTATTTCTTATGTGCATTTTTTCTAATTACTGCCAGTTAATGCTGTTTCATTGAGGTCACATACTTGTTGTATGTAATAAAAATAAGTGTCTCCACAGTCCTGAATGACCCACATTGACCCATATTGAAATGGATCAACCAAAACAATCTACTTATGTATGTTTAATAACTTCTAGGCCACTAAACCTATTAATAAGTGTAAATGACTGATCTAACATGTAGTTTCCTGTCTTTTCATGGTCATCAGATATGACCCATTTGGACACTCAGAGACTCTGTAGTGATTGTGGAAACACCATCAGGTTCACAGGAGTTTACGTAAATAGTCAAGTAATCAGAAAGATAATTTATTTAGTGACTGCGACATCAATATTGTTCAACGACAGTAGTAAAGTTTTTCACACAAGTAAAAAAAAAAAAAATTAAATTAAAAATATTCTCTACTAGGATTAGCATTTTTCGGACATGTATGTTGATGAAAGGGGTTGATGGCTGTACTTGCAGCTTTTGTTTCTGTCATTTAGTTTTTTATTTATATGATATGTACTGCTATCTCTAGGTACAGATTTCATTCCATGTGCTCTCCATGTAATGACAATAAATTGCTTGAACTTGAACATGAAAAATACTGTCAGTCAGTGTGTGAGTGGGAGTTACCTTCCAGGCTCGGTTCCTAAAATATTGACCCAGAACCAGACTAACAGTAAATGTCTTTCTAAGGTTTTTCCAAAATGATCAGTGTTTAGAAATAGACCCAATGCAATATAACTACGGCAAAATAAATTGTATAAATTGCAGTTTGTATTAAAAGCCTTGCTGGTTTCCCAGTAGCAGCTCACAGTCAGATGTGCTACCTCTCTCTTGGTGCATTTTCATCTCATCCCACAGATTGATTTCCCTTTTCACATCGTCTAAGGCATAATTGAGTGCATTTGAGTGAATCACCTGAGCCAAATCCAGCAATATCAATGAAATTTCCCCATTACCATTAAATCCCCTCTTGGATATTAATGATTGGTTTATGATAGAAAGAAAATTTCCCTTTTTGTCTCTCTTTGTAGTAAGAATTTTTATTCACCAAAAATGTGTGCTAACCAGGACTGTTCAGCAGGAGACTTATGGGAACAGTAACACTAGTGGATGGCAGCAGGCAGGCACTGAACCATTGCTCAAAACCCCTCAAGTCTGAAGGAGACCATTTTAATTTTCTGCCTTTTGTCCAGGATGTTCACCAAACCCACACAGCTTCAGATCACAGAAACCTCCCTGGACCAGATATGATACAGCCTTACCTTTTGAAAATGGTGCCTGATTTTGTGGCACAGCCTCTCACAATTGTTTTTCATCTTTTAATTGTAAATAAAGCAGTTCCTTCAACCTGGAAATCACTATTAAAAAGGAGGGGTCCTTGTAGGTGTAAAGTTATAGGCCAGTTTCAAATTTGTGCATCTTGTCCAAAATTCTTGAGTCTCTAGTGTGTGATCAACCTAAAAGACTGTTTTTTGCACTCAAATATTATCCTCTCAAAATGACAATCAGGCTTCAGAAAGAAGCATAGTACCATCACTGCAGCTATGAAAGTGGTAAATGACATCACTGTTGCATTTGATTAAAAAAAACCCACTTTCCTTCTCTTTTTATTTAGGATCGTCAGGGCATGCAGTTCAGTCAGTCACCAAAACAGCTTTTCTATCAGTTCAAGAACTTATCTCAAGCTAAAGGTTCTTATAACCCAAACAGACCAAGAGGAGCTATATTCATGCTTTTATCTCCAGGAGACAAAACTACTGCTACAGTCTTCTGACAGTCAGCTACAGAATAGGTTTTAAAGGTCTGCTATTACTCTATAAGTCACTGAATGCTTTAGGTCCAGAATACATAGATGACATGTTAAGAGAATATAAACCCAGTAGAGCTCAGGTTGTAGTCCAGTCCCGAGTTCAAACTAAACCTGGTAAAACAACTTCTAGCTGTACACAACTGGAACAAACTACCAACTAATCTGAAATCATCCCCAAATGTCAACATTTTTAAATCCAGGTTAAAAACCTTCCTCTTTTCATGTATGTATGAGTAAACTCTTTTCAATCTTGTCTTTTAAATGCACTTTTTTTTTTTTTATTTTAATGTCTTGGTTTACTCTATTTTAATTTAAATGTTAATTTTAATGTATGGTTTTAATAGAATTAATGTAGTTATTTCACACTGAATGCATTTTTAAATCCTTTTATATCTGATGAATTTAGTGGCTTTTACAGTTTGTAATTTTAAATATTTTATTCTTAAATGAGTTTTTATGCCTTTGTAAAGCACTGACTTTCCCTGTGTATGAATATTGCTATACAAATAAACTTGTCTTGCAGTTCTTTGGTTCACAAATGATCTGCATTAAATATGGTGGACTGTGTTCATAATATGTCACTGTCCACAAGGGGGTGCCACAGGGTTCTATATTTTGACCCCTACTTTTTGTTATGTATAAATGCCTTATGTCAGAATGTCTAATAATAAACATTTTTATGCTGATGACAGTTATTTACTGCTGTGGATAAACTGACCCACCCATTAAGTACTTGGCGAGAGCTTTTGATGCTGTCCAGCACTTACCTCTTTAGTTGAAACTAGTCCTCAATATTTAAGACTAAGATTATACTGTTTTCAAATTTAAGGAGTTGCCTGAAGTTATCCCAGTAGTGTATGTTTTGGAGGGGAATATTATAGAGGCAGTGCACATGTGTAAGTGTCTTGGTGCCTTGATTGCTTTCAGCCCCCACATAGAAAACCTGATAAAAATGTTAAAGCTTAAATTGGGCTTTTATGTTCAAAATAAGTTGTTTTCCAGGTTTAAAAAAAGTGCGTAATCACTTCCACTTTTTTTTTTTTTAATTTTTACTTTATCGAGGTATACTTTGCATGAATGTATTGTCAAAATGTCATCAAAAGGTTGACACCAATTATAAAGCCGTGACACATCACTGAGTATTATACCTGAGTGGCTTCGCTTGCCCTGTCCACTAGTATATTGGTACATTTATTTACAGGGCCATACTTAAGACAATTGCCTTCCTATATATGTAGTTTAACAAATGTTGATTCCTACTCTGATTAAATGATCATTTATTCCTTTTTGTGCTATATGCCCATACAGAACTTGGTAAAAGGGCATTTGTCTGAACTGCTCCTTCTACATGAAATGTTGCTAAAAGACAGGAAACTGATTTCCTTGAATGCTTCTCAAAGTTCTAGACTAACTCAATGGCTTGCACTTGTTTTTCATACAGCAACTTGTCTTGTAAATTGTAATTGTGTATTGCATTTCTTGCTGGCACTTCCGTTGAGAGAGAGGTACTTAATCTGATTGGGATCCCACCCCCCAGCTAAATAAATGTTGAATAAAATAAATTAAAAAAAACAAAAACGTATGTTTCAACATGGAGACTTTTATTAAAGCTCAGTTTTCCATTGTACAAATGTCATTGTAGTTGAAACTGCATGCAGTGGCTTGGTTTGAGGCACGTTACTAAGGATAATGAGTATTGTTGAAAAAAAAAAAACCCAAAAAACAAAATGACAGAAAATTGCATAACTTAATCTTATCAATATTGCAGTCAAATCCAACTACAAAATTATATGTCTGTCATTATCAAGCTGTTTTTTTTAAAACAGAGACATCTGTAACAAAATACACACATTCAAAAAGGCAGAACAGAGGGAGAAACACTAATAACCATAGCAGTTAAGACAAGTTAGGAAACCATTCATTTTGCATTAGGATTATTTTGCCACTAAAGGGAAGGATATAACGGAGGATGAGAGGCACAAAGACTAATTCTGGAGGCATGAGAACCACCATGCCCGAGTGAAAAATGTCTAACAGGTTACAATACACTTCTTAAATCTCAGTTAAACCTGAGCACTGAATTCACTGAGGTCTAAATGACAATAGTGTGAGACACAAAAATAGAGATAAATGCCTCGAAGAGACACAGTGAACTTTGAGATTGGAGAAAAAAAAAAAAAAAAACATACTCGAACCTGACCTCTGACACTACAGCGCATAACACTTAGGCTTGAGGTTGCACTGAATGTACAATTCTGTTAGGGTGATGAAGCACCGAGGCTTTAGGAGTGACAACAGAAAACAGTGTGCATAAAAAATAAGTGCCTCTGCACAATAAAGAGCAGCCAAACGATGAAGACTACAGTCATTTACACAATGTGGTTATAAACTTTAATGTACTTAGAATTTTGTTATTCGTTCGTCCTCTTGCCAAGTCTATTCATCATATAAAGCATACATATTGCAGCATGAGGAGAAACCGTGTTACTGGAAACACCAGTCTAGATTGGGTCAACCCCCCCCCCCCAAAAAAAAGACAATACACCAGACCAGGCACATACAAAGGTTACCCATTATATTGGCCTCCTGCGCAGCTGCACACCAGTCATAAGTGAAACTATGCATGACCTTACTGCTATCAATTGAATATAGCAACTCAGTCAACACCTTGATGTGACAAATAGAACTTGGGGAGGATCATCAGAGGAGCCCAGAATGTTACACCAACACAGCATAATTCTACTTTTGGCAAAAGGATAAGCTTAAAAATTGTTGATTGGTCACATTGGTTCTCTGTTCAGGTTTTAATTTGGACAGACAACCTTCTTCGGAGCACAGTATACAGGCAGAGTGAAAATTAACAAATGGAGAAGATAGTCTTCAGCTGAGAACATTCTGACCTACAACATTAAAACAAAAATGACAAAAAATAAAAGGCAGAAAACCATATATTCAAACCATCCTTCTGCTGTTCTTCCTTTTTTATGAGTATGTTTGCTTTTATATTTTGCCCATTACTTAATGCAACCTGAGGCACGACATTAAAGTCCACTTTCTGAACTTTCACAGCATTTGGCCACTTGCCTTTAGTGGGTGACCTCATAGAAGGAAGCAGCAAATTTAATCAGAGAGGAAATTCTTTGTACATGAAAAACTGACAATATATCAATAACCAACATTAATCCCTATCGCCAAAAATATTAAGACCAGGGAGAGGTGGTGGGAGAGCAGAGTAGTAGCGTCTTTGCATGAGCGCCTGTCACAGTACGGTCTGCCTTCCATGGGAATGTTGAAGAGAGGGGGAGGGGTGGGGGGGGGGGTACAGGAGAGAAGGAGAACAGCCCTCTCTGATATTTGCTGAGTGTGTTTGTGCATTGTTTGTGTGTGCAAGTGTATGAGTGTATCCTATTTATGCGACGTGTGTATGATGTTTTATTCCCACTCTGTGGTGCCAGGTGGTTTGGAGGTCAGATCATACATGACTCTGGAGATGCCTGGAATCTTTTTGATTTCATTCACCATCTTCAGCACCACCTGAAAAAATATGGGCATAGGAAGAACATGTTAAACTAAACACTAATTGAGAATGACTTTTCGCAAATTAAACTGATATGCTAATCATTTTGCAGAAAGGTAGTGGTCAAATCTGGTAGAAGTCCTCATCTTGTTACAGTGTATTGTGAAAGGGTAGAGACCAATCTTGGGATTTTGGAAATATGTAACTGTCGCAGGGTCTCTGGGGGTAAGAATCATGTGGGAGACATGGCTCAGTACCCTGAACAAACTTAAAAGAAACTGACCCCATAAGAATTACGCTGAAACTCATTTCACCCCTTAGCCCTACCCCACCGTTTCACACATTCACATGTCTCAATTCACGTGAAGGCAGAGGGGTAGGGGGAAAGGCTCAATACCCCTTCAAACTGAGATTTTCCAGAGGAAGACTCCAAACAGAGGGATACAAGAAA
Source organism: Siphamia tubifer (assembly GCA_020466265.1). NCBI lineage: Eukaryota > Metazoa > Chordata > Actinopteri > Kurtiformes > Apogonidae > Siphamia > Siphamia tubifer. The sequence goes on along the minus strand of CM035795.1, from coordinate 25,512,044 downwards.
TTTCCCAGAATACAATGCAAATCGTTTTTTCAAAATGGCGGCATCTACGAAGGAGCATTTTCACTGTAATTAACTGTGTCAGTTGTGATAACTGTTGTATAAAGTTTGACATTATCGCAATATGTCATGGTAATTTTCTCCATAAAACGCACATGGTGGTGGTGGTGTGGGACCAAGACTTCACGTAAATGTGGAGTGCTCTGTCGATGCACAGCACTTATCCGATTTGACGCAGATATTAGTAAAAAAATATCGGCATATCCCAGGAGAACACGACAACAGACATGTTTGTTTACTGTCGTTTTTGGTTACGCAACAACTGGCGGAGTGAACTGATGACGTAGATGAGTGTTGAAGGGGTGCCCCAATTCCCTAAGGGGTGCTTTTCAAGTCCTACGCCTTATAGCTCCGTTTGAAGGGGTAAGAGGTAGAGCTAAGGGGTGAAATGAGATTCAGCCTCAGACTACTTCTGAAATCTTTAACATTTTATCCATAGAGTACCAAATTATGTTATCACCTGACAAAATAGCTTTCTATTTCCTCAAATTTAAAAGTAACCTAACTCACTAACTGCACAAGGAATGAAGGATGAAAACATCTACACTCCCACGAGACAATTGTAAACATTAAGAGTGTGATTGATGACATCGTAGAAGTTATATCAGTTTCTCACAATCATGTATATGACCTCAGCTGAAGCCACTGAGCCGTTACATTTTCATGGGCTGCCGAGATTGCTTTTCCCCTTTTAATAAGAACACCTCTGATTAAAGCAAGTGTAGGTTACAAGGTTAAATGGCACGTTACCTCCTCTGGGATGTGGTTGCCTGGCATGGCAGGGATGCCCGTCATGAAGTCGCTGGTGATAAAGGTGCGGACCACCACGGAGCGCCGGCATGATGGTTGCTTCTGCAGTGGGTCACGGTCAAAGTGCAGGGGGGTCAGGATGACTGGCATCTGGCTGATCTTACCAGAGTAACCTTAAAAAAAAAAAAAAAAAAAAAAAAAGGGGGCAGACAAAATAAAATTGTATTGCAAATTAAACCAAACATTACAAGTGACAGTTTCATGCTTTATGATCATGTAGCCATTGTCAAAAAAGACCACATCTGAAGTGTAAAATTGTAATATTTTCCGGACTACAAGGCGCACCCGACTAAGCTGCACCCACCCCATCTCCAGTGTATCGCCATCGATTTAGTGATGGGAAGCGTATGTACAGTAGCTCCATTTCCTTGTTCAACATCCTGATCAATTATTAGCGCGTAAAATGTAAATTAGCTGCGTCTTTACAGCGTCAGAAAAAAGCGGCTTATAGTCCAGAAAATACAGTATTTTCTACAGAGTATCTATGATGAAATTAGTCAGAACACCAAAGTGTTTGTTTGCTTATGGGAATGCGAATTACTTAACAGCTCAATGATACCATTTGTTTATTGAGGGGAAGCTCTCACTCATATCAAAGGTCACTTTTATTCAGCACTTTCAGCTGTAATTTAATAAATGTCAATTACTGAACTTCATGAGTATGAGACTGACCATCTACTAGGAGTGTCACGATATCTCGCAAGATGTAATTTGGCGAGATTGCAAGATTTGTTATCCAGCAAACAGCCAGGATGACGTCAGAAAATACAGGTTTACTATTGAACATGCCCCCGCCACTTTCAAATAGTTTTAAAGCAGTTTGGGTTCCTGGCGGAAATGATAAATGACAAAAGAGTGACTGATAAGACATGGACAATATGCAGACACTGTAAACAGTGGCGTACAGTGTGGCTAATACGAGCACAATGCAAAGACATTTACAGCACCACCACAGCTCAGTACTGAAATCAACTGCACCTGCGAAGAAAACGCCAACAAACCAGACAAATACATTCACGCCTCAACTTACACAGTCAAGTGCCAGATTTGATTTTGAAAAAAGGAGAAATATATAATTTTATTCATTTAATTGTAATTTTTATAACATTTATCTTAGTTTCAATTTGTAGAGGAAGAAGTTAATCAAGAAATTCATTAAAAGTTAACGCTTAGAGTTATAAAATCCATGTGCAGTTTTTATCCAGTTAAATAAAAGTCTGTTGTCCATTCATATAATTTGTAATTTAGTTTTCTTAAAATCTCGTCCTGTCACACCCTTACCATCTACTCATTTTATTGTTTTTACTGCAATACTAATCGCTCTATACATAACAGATTGTTATTGTTGCTCATCTCATTTTATAAAGTTCAAGTTTATCCAACCGCTTCCCGTTCTTAATTCCTATGTCTGAACAAACATTCACTTACCAGACTCTCTGAGGATAGAGTGAGCTACAAAGTCAGCCTGTCTGAGCGTGCTCAAAACGCCTGTGGTCAGGAAGGTAGGCGTAATGTCTGTTGGTGGCTCCTTCACATGGGACCCAAAAATATACACAACTCTGGCAGGAGGAAAACATGCATGAATCAACAAATGAACGTCTGTTTCCCATTGGCCACAGATTTTTATAATTGGAAACATGAGGCACAGAGGGAAGACTGAGTGTTCTTACCTATTGATGCTATGGCACATGCGAGGGATGAGTCTGGCCAGGAACAAGAGCGACTCCCAGTGTGGAGATTCTTTACTTGTGAGACCACATACATAACTGTAGGACCGGCAATCACCCTGCATTAGACAGGTATCAGGATTACAGTCTTTGTAGTTGTTAAAATTATACAGTTCTTCAAAACAAAAAGTAACAAAGACGACACTATGTGGGAGCAAAAGTGTCCAATTAAGTTATGCAAATGCATTATCGTCCTTGTGTTTTGATTTAATTAAAAAGAAACAGAGAGCCTATAAATAGTCCTTATATTTTCCCTGCTGGTTTTCCCTCTCCACCATATTCTCCAGGCTAGAAAAACTGTCTGTGTTTGTCTCCCGTCTGCTCCACAATTTGAGGTTTAGAGAAAATTTACAACTCTGGAAGAAACAGGAAGCAATTGAACACACCCATCAGAATCACTGACCGACTGCAGTGTCTGGGTGGAAAAAACATGTTATGTAGATGTGTGTAGATGTTATGAACATCTACTGGGAAGTATCTATCAAAGGCTGACAGTCAACTGCGAAAGCAATGAGGGGGAAAAAACAAGGACATACATGACAGTGACCGCAGATCTCTTATGAGGCAAAAGAGAGAACAGAGTTAAACAGTAAGAAGCTTAGTATGTGTGGGCGGGTCCTGTGGTTACCCACTGGATTGTAGTTTTTACACAGTGAGAGACTGAGTATTTGAAAAGTCCAGTCTGACTGTCCACCAGCTGCTTTAAGGAACTAGGCTTACACCGTCAGAAGCAACAGTGAGGTATATCCCTGAATACCCCTAATCCTGAACCAGGCAGCTATGATGTCATGACATGATCCCATTTGCACTTGATTTGAAGTCCATCAGAAATAGTTCCAGAGATACAAACTAAAGGGTGTTTAGTGATTTTAAACTTTTGAACACCCTTTGTGGGCAATCTAGAAATGATAAATTATCCAAAATCAAATAAGTTCCTCCTCTTCATGATATTCATGAATATGGAAAACATGGAATTTCTAAACTAAATATGTTTCATGTTAACATGTTCACATGAAAGATATCCAGTGGATGGACCAAAACCATAATATCCCCAAAATTCAGTTTCATACAAGTACACAATTTTCTATAGACCATAGGCCAAATCAGATATTGATAGCACCAAAAGGTGCAAAACTTTTGTCGTGCCATTTTGTTGATAGGACACACATATACTGTATATACATATAATTTAGGCCCAAGCACTGACATGCTATGTCTGTAATGGCTGATTAAAATCACATGTTTCCGTTATTTTTGTCTCGCCTCTTTAACCCCAATTTTCACCCTTTCAGCTTTAAAAAAAAAAATGTATATGACCCCACAATTAAGCCCAGTGAAACATGTATAATCTGAAGTCCCCACTTTCAACATCTTCTCCTAGGGCTTACATCCAATTTAAACCAAACTGGTCGAAAATCACCTACACACGTGTGTGATCAAGTTATGAAGCCAAATTGATAGATTATTAGGCGTGGCTGTGGTGACCTCAGAATGAAGCCGCCATTTTTAAACATAAAAGTATGTGTATCTTGCACATACAGTGTCAGATTGAGTTGGACCCAAAGTAACATTCGTGTGGAAAGACAACCTGAACACAATGACATGCAACTCGTATCATTACATCGCAAAATGGTTCTCCAACATCCCCTACAGTTTTTGAATGGGACAATTTTTTTTTTCTGACAGTCAAACTAAATTAGACACGCACACATCCTTCATCCCAAACTGAACCAAAAAACCAAAGTGGACACACCCCTATTTTCAATTGTGTTGCCATGACAATGCCAAAACTGTCCCATAGAAATGAATGGAGTTTTGGCAGAATCCCAACCCTCATCTTTTCATCACCTTCTTCTAGAGCCACGGGTCTCAAACTGGGGTCCGCGGACCCCTAGGGGGACGTGGCGCATGTCCAGGGGGTACGCGAAATTATTCACAGTTTTGTTTTTATGCTTTTTTATTTTGAAATGCGGAAGTTTTATTTTGTAGCGAGCGGGCGGAAGTAACAGCACTGTTTGACGCCAGCTTGACTAAATTGAGACGGAGTGAGTCACAGGCTATTTTTTCACTTCCCTGAGCGAGCATTTCAGCTCATACTTCGCTGATGTGGACACCTCTGCCTGGGACTGGGTGCGGGACCCGTTTGCCTCAGCAGCAACAAGTGGTCTTCACTTCAACAATGATTATTATGAAACAATGATAACCTTTTTTAATAGTGCTTTTGTGCAAACCAGCCAAATTTTCAGGTATTATAATATAAATGAGCACTTCAGAAACAAAAATTTTAAATAATTTTAAAATAATAAACAACAAAAGACACACAAAACCGTGTGTGTATGTGTGTATGTGTGTGTGTGTGTGTGTGTGTGTGACAGACATACAGACAGACAGAGACTTCTGGTGGAATTTTGGTCTCCCATCATTGTTCTCAATGAAGCCAAACTCAATATAACTATCAATGTACTTTCTCTTTTTAGGGTTAGGGCGTTTGTTTTTGTCATTGTCATTTTCATTGTCATTTCTTTTACCACTTCTTGAGGAACTTTGCGGACTGAAAAATCGATCCATGTTGGCTAAAAATAGCCTGTGACTCGCTCCGTCTCAATTTAGTCAAGTTAGTGTCAAACAGCGCTGCTACTTCCGCCCGCTCGCTACAAAATAAAACTTCCGCATTTCAAAATAAAACAGCAAAAAAAAAAAAAAAAACAAAACCGTGAATAATTTCGCGTACCCCCTGGACATGTGCCACGTCCCCCTAGGGGTCCGCGGACCCCAGTTTGAGAACCGTGGCCCTAATATATTCAAATTATTGCCTTGCTCTGATTAAAGACTTAACTGGAGTTTCCCAGAAAGCCAAGTCTACATGTACCAGACAGATTTGACTTATTGAATGAGGAACATTGGACTCCCAGACACCCTGAATGGTAGCACCTAAATGAAAATGGGACTCTATCTCAGAAGCACAGGTGAGTGACACAGCACCCAAGTGCCCACGCCTTGAGTACATGATCCCACTCTCCATCTTCAGGCAGACTAAACACTGATATCACCCAAAAGACATCAACTCCTGGAAAACCCTGCTGAAATCAGACAGATCATCCAACAATCCCTTTGCTATGTCTAAGATCGGTGCATGCAGTCTGATTTCAGCAGGTCTCAGCAGGGTTTTCTAGGAGCTGATGTCCTTTGGTGATATCAGTGTTGAGTCTGTCTGAAGCTGGAGAGTGGATCATGCACTGAAGGTGTGGCCGCTGCATCATGTGCCTGTGTTTCTGGGGTAGAGTCCATTTACAGTTAGGCGCTACCATCCAGACCTGTAAAGACACCAAGAGAATGTATAGGTTATTTTCTATTAGCATTTAGCACTATAACATTGTACATTAATCAATTAAATTCTCCTTTTGTTTTCTGCTCCATAGTCTCTTAATAAATTGCTGTCTTTGTGATCACTCCAAAAATTTAATTTCATTTGCATTCTATAAGAGAGAATTTAACTTATTTCAATTTTATCCAAGTCTTAACTGAAGTTTACATTTACAGTGCATAGTTACTTGCCTTAGATGCAGGATGGAAAATATGTACTGTAATCAATAAGTTACATTTCTTCCTATAAAATCTGAAGAGTAGACCCTCACAACAAACTTATCTTCGATATTGAGGTACATTTCTATAGTTTTTTTAAACAAGAAAAGGGGATAATTCAGTAATAATTTTTTGGGGATTAAAAAAACAAACAAAAAGACAACCCATGTATCATGACTAAGCTACTCATTGGCATGGATTAATGCAGATATATCAGTCCTATAAACAAAATGGCACCACAAAGGTTTGGCCCCCTTGAGTGGGATTAATAATCCAAATATCAGGACCATATCCATGGACTACTAATACAAGATCACATGAAAAAAGAAAAATAACTCAAGGTTAACAAAGCTGTGAAATTTATCTGAAAATGCTAATTATGACAGTTGGGATTTATTTGCGAGTCAGATATTTGAAAATGGTGGTTGTAATTAAGTGATTGACAAACTGAATTACCTGGACACCAACAGTTTTGATGGGCAGCAGGAAGGCATTGAGTGAATGAAGGCTGGTGATCTGCATGAGCTTCTCCTCTTCTTCATCTGATATGCATGACTTGACTCTCTGCAGCAAGGCATGGGGCTAGAGAGAGAAGACACTTAAGGTACAAAGCACACATCTTCTGAGAATTACAGATGCATTTGTACTAGGAATGCATTTCCTTGTTTTACTATTATACATTTTGACAGTAAAACAAATAGTCATTTAAATCCAGTACCAATGCAAAGATCATGTAAATCAGCACTGAGGTAATTATTTTTTATGCATTGCTGCCCAATTCTACTCTCATAACCAGCAGCAAACACATGTTCTAACCAAGGCTGTAGCTCAAGAAAAGTCTCATTTGTCTTATACCCTCCACCCATCCAAATGTGTCCCTTTTTGCAGTGTGATATCTCTATTCTTCAGTAGGTGGCCAGATCTATTCTTTTGTCCAAACAAGTTCTAAAAAAATAATTATAATTAAGCTGCTCTTTGGACATTCTAGTTCCATAATTAACTAAGCAGAAGAAACAGTAAAAGTCTTATTTCATGTGTGGGCAGAGCTTCCACTGTGTTTGCTTGGCAACAAACAGCCACTTCTGCTAAGCTGGCATCTTTATTGCTCTGCTGAGTTTTCTGTCATTGTGTTGTGTGTCAGGAGAAATAATATCCGACAAATCAACTCCAACTTTTTGCCAAGAACCAGAAACATGCTGACAGGTCAGTTAACAGTAATATATAGTATGTACTCTCCTTTAAGTTGCTGTTGCCTTTACCTCAATTACTAGTGATGAGCTGGTTCAGTGAATATTAGGGAGGTGACTTTTGGTCCAAAACACTATTCAAAATTCACTAGAAACTATTCGAATATTATTTAAAAATCTAACGCATTTCCAGGACCCCAACCTCCCCTCACTGATGTGTGCCACCAACCCCAAACACACACGATGACAGAAAGGGTTTGCTGATTAAACAAGAAAAAACAAAAAAACAGGTTGATCTTCCCTGGGCAATTCATCTCAACTTCTGCATTAAACCAGTAAAGCTTTTAATTTTGAAACCGCAATAACTGCAGCCAACGCTATATTTCATTTAACTGTCTAGGAGGAACCGGGTGAAACAGCAGATGCAAGTTACAATGTCAAACGGATTTAACAACAATAGTCACATGAATCTATGTCAGGGTTTTATTGAAAAAAATTAAAATAACATACAAACCCCCAGAACAAATGCAAAAGAAAAATGCTGCAAATACCAAAACATGCAAACTCACAAAACAACTGCAAGAGAGAAACGCTGCAAATTCACTTACCAAAATGGAAGTTCAGATGGCTAATTTAATTAAGAGATTAGCGTGAAAAGGTACATTTCCCTTTATCTTTTTAAAACACTTGTCTGTAATCTGCTACGATATCATAGAACAGCAGCATAGGTACATTGCTAATTTTAGTGTGCGAGTAACTTTGATTTACAAGAGCTTGTCTTCTTCCGTTTTATTTTGGTGAACTTTTCCGTTTTGTTGTGTAGTGAATTTGCAGCATTTTTCTTTCGCATTTGTTTTTGGGGGTTGGTACGTTTTTGCTTCTGCTTCATTTCTGCTTCTATTGCATTTGTTTTATGAGTTTGTATTTTTAGTTGTGCATCTTTTTTGTGCTTGCAGTGTTTTGTCGATGTGCCATTTGCCCGTCGACCATCGTACATTGCAAGTCAACAGAGTATTCTTTCCAAGTGAGACACAATACATGTAATGCAGCATTCAAAATTACTATTTTTTTTTTCCAAATTAGTATTCGTAGTGTATATTCGAGCGCGTCACGAATGTTCAAAAATCATGTCCCATCCCTAGTGCATATACCATTCCCCATGTCTTTAGGATCAATCTCAAGTAGTATGATTAACTTACCACTTGAAAATATGGTTTTATACATTATAGTTAAGTGCAACCGACAAAGATTTTGTTATATTAAAGGTTCACTGTTTAAGATTCAGTTGGATCTGAATATTGAAATTGAATACAAGATTAATAATTGCACTTTCAGTGGTGTATATTCACTTGGCTATGTTTTCATTATCTAGAATAGAGAGGCATTTTATGAGCTTTCCAACTGATGTTCAACTGATGTCCAACCTTTTTGACACTTGCAGAGAAGTCTGTGATGATTTTGAGGATGTTGTTTGTTTCAGCAAAGTCCTTGCAGATATAGGGTTCCTCGGCACAAATCACTCTGATGGACAAACCAGGACCTACAGGCAAAGGAGAGAGGAGTTGAGTGTTAAAAAGAAAACTTAATTGCAGCTCAGACACACATCCGATGGCATTATGAAAAGAAAAAACAGTCAGGAAAAGAGACACTGGTGGAAAAAAAAGGGAATATCCAACATCACTTGGCATTATGTTGATGCACGTCATTCTGTAAAGTTATACCAGAGCAATAACATTGGTGTGTGTTTCTGTACTTGCCAGGGAATGGGTGTCGGGAGACGATCTCTTCTGGCAGGCCCAACTCTCTTCCCAAAGCTCTAACCTCATCTTTATGGAAATCTTTCAGTGGTTCAATTACTTTTCCCTGGTGAATCACAATATGTATAATCAGCATTATGACAATAGGGAAATGAGGGGCACACTCAAGTCCTGCTTTATACAGTAGTACATTTATATTAAAAGGGCTGAGCCAAACAAAAGAAACAGCAAATAAAGTGTAAAAAAAAAAGCTAGTAGGAAGAGGAATGGGTATTTGAATGCTTAGTCATCTCTTCAAAACGTTGAGGGATGAATAATGTCCAATCCACCTATGCGGAAGATATTATGCGTTTTCAACATTTAATTTTACAGCCCCTGTTCCAACGATAGAGGCTCCTTTCTACAGCACGGGTCTGCAACCCTAGTCCTGGAGAGCCACTATCCAGCATGTTTTAGACATTTCCCTCTTCCAGCACACCTGACAGTCATCATTAGTCTTATGTAGAGCTTGATGATGGGCTGATCATTTGAATCTGGAAGGAGGATACATCTAAACATGCAGGATAGTGGCTCTCTAGGAGCAAAGTCGCAGACCTCTGTTCTACAGAGTTGTTAAAAGGAAACTAAAGTCCTTGAACCACACATTAACAGCATATGTGACCCACCACCACGAAACCAGGCATAAGTGTCTGGAAATCAAAACTGAGTTATCTGTGTAGCTTGGTAGAGTGGAAACTGAGGTTTAAGATGGTGAAAAAATTATGTTTCTATCACAAGTAGAACCAAAGTTATGGTAATTTTAATATCCACATTTGGACATATTTTGCAATTTGCATTTTTGAGAAATTTGAGAAGTTTTAGACTGAAGTTTTGGACTGTTTTGGGGTAGGAAGTCCTTAGCAACGCATAATAATTTGTTTGCGATTGACACAAATTGGTCACAGATGTTAAAGGACACTCTGATGGACATGTCACAGAAGTTTTATATATTATAATAGGAAAGAAGTGCGACATATTACAATCATTTGGCTTACGCCATTGGACAGAGCATTCAATATAGGCTTTTTCCTCGTACCAAACACTTGGGTGTTTACCCACGGAACAGAGATCGGTTTGTTCGGCGAAAAGAGGTGGAATTCGGCTTTGTCTTTGCTCAGCAATCCCTGAACTTTTGTCGCCGCTTAAATAATTGACTCAAACACCTTTATTGATTGAATTTCAATGTAATGACCACGGGAACTGAAAATAGAGGTGTTAAGGTCCCGTTTTTTGATAAAATGTAAACACACATAAAGAATCGCCTTCCAGCCTAAATTTGGCTGTAGCTCTGAACGGTTCAGCGCGACTTATGCCTGATTTCGTGCTGAGCAGTCACATATGTCTGTAAAACTGAAATATCACACCGTGTGGCACAAACCGCTACACAAGAACACAACAAATTTAACCCTTGTGTGATCCTCAGTGCAAGGCGCACAGGCGGCGTCCTACGAATGGGTCTTAAAGAACCAGATTTCAAAGTTCACTTCCAAAGACTCATCACCCCACCCCCCAAGGATATTTTACAGTTTTCAGTAGTAAGCAATGGCACCATACAGTACGTATGAAAAGGCACATTTGTGGGCCACTTTGACCCGGAGGACCGCACAAGGGTTAAGCTTTTTCCATTTCTTTCGTATACACCCATCCTACTCCATTTTTAAAACGTAAGTATTTACTTACCCATACACAATCTAAAACCAAATTTAATTTATTAGTCACAAGGGTTGAATGACATCTTGTTTATCGTTTGAAGTGTTATCCAAAATATAACCATACAGTTAATAATGGATTAAAATCCAATGTGTCGAGCTATGTTTTGTTTCCTTTGGTTTCCATATTCAGGACTTACCTCATCTCTGAGTTTACGGATTAGCTCGGTATCATTGTGGTGTGTTTTAATGACCTCTGCCTTGCCACTGGCCAGATGAGAAGCGCTCTCAATGAGGTCAGGCCTTAAGGTACCCTGGGCCAGCAAGACCTCATCTGGCTTGAGATTCATCTCCCCTATGACTTCATTTGCCACCTGTGATTATAACACAATTTGCAAAATTAACTCACAACAGTGAATTTGCAATACAAAAGGCAAAAAAATTTTTTTTTTTTAAATCAGCAACAAGATAATGTTTACTTTTGAGTACAGATGTGTAATCAGGTTTCTGGAACCGGAGGAGTAAATACATTTTCACACATTTGTGACATTTAAAGCAAACTACAAAAGCACTCCGAGTGCAGGCTCCACCAAGGCAGATGAGCCCCCACCCACCCTTTCACTTCTGTGACCAGTGGTCTGCCCCAACCAACTGAATAATCTCATGTACCCCCCCCCCCCCCCTCTGAACATACCTCCACTGATCGCCACCAAAATGTAAATTCAAATTCATCAATAATTTGTTGCGTTATCAAACACATGCCAATCAAACCCCCCCCCCCCCCCCCCCCCCACACACACACACACACACACACACATATATATATAAACACACTTAATCATTTGTTCTTTGCACCAATATCAACATTTCCTGAAAATTACAGCCAAAACTATCTGTAACTTTTTGAGTCATGTTGCACACAGACAGACAGACGGATAAATGCCAGCAAAAACAGAACTCCACCATTCCTTGGTGGAGTAATAAATACATTACATTACTCACTTTCACAAATGTGTCACCAATAATTTTCCTTTTCTCCTCAGGGTTGGTGGTCATGTTCAAAGTCTTGCTGATACGCTTCCGTGGTGTCCTGTCCTCCTCTGAGATGGGAAGGGTGGTTGTTCCATTGTAGAAAGTATGTGCAGCATTTACCACTACAGGAGACAGAAAGGTGCTCAACTACATAAATCTGAATAAAAACACAACAGGTATTCTTTTCCCACACAGAAACAGAGTTAAAATTCTGAGTACGGTTCAATATCCTGATACAGAATGTGAATTTCCCCACTGTGGGACTAATAAAGGATTATCGGTAACACTTTATAATACCTACACACAATTGACTATGTATTAACCATTTATTACCCATTTATAAATGGTTGTTCATTATGCATTAACTATTTGTTAATGTCTTGTCAAGGTTCATACTAGTGTCTTCCAAAGATAAATGTAAAATGTGATTATTTTTAACCAACAGGTGCAGTGTCTGTATATCTGCTTTACAGGTAAACAAAGAAACAGTTGTAAACACTGCACCTGTTGGTTAAAAATAATCTAATTTTACATTTACACTAGTACAAACCTTTACAAGACATTAATAGGTAACAAATGGTTAACACATAATGAACAACACATTTATAAATGGGTAATAAATGGTTAATACATAGTTAATTGTGTGTAGGTATTATAAAGTGTTACCGGATTATGTTCTCTTAATAAAAAAGAAAAGAAAAACACTAGATATGAAATTTAACAAAAAGGGATTTCTAAATGTTCTTCAACTCCTTGGGGATTAAAATATGGCGAAAATTTACCTCCATATAGTCCTTATATTTGAGATCCAAGCTCGAGAAATATCGCACCTACCTTTGAGTTTGATGCCGAGCTTCGTGAGGGCCTCCTCCACACTCTGACTCTCTCTCTTCCTCATGAAACCATTGTCAATGTGAACAGCTATCACCTGGTCCTGGTTCAGGGCTTTGTTGAGGAGGGCTGTGCACACAGTTGAGTCAACTCCACCACTGAGAAGCACCTGAAGATATCAAAAACAAAGAGGACTGTAAGAATTAATATCAAAGCCAAACAGTGCTGCATAGGGCTTAAAGCCTTGCTAAGTGAGTGTGTGGTACTTTTACAACCAACTATAGAATAGACATTTTTAACTAATGACTGACTGAACTGTGGACGATACACATTTGTGTTTGAAACAGACTGAAGTATAGACCCTTACACAGTACTAAAGGAACACAAGACAGAGACTGCCTGTTCTGCTCTTAAGTGTGAGTTTAACGGTGCTTTGAGGCGGTTTGCTACATTCATTCACTGCCTTCACACTCCCTTGAGATGAAGCCCAGTTTGAAGTCGCTCAGGGAGTCAACTACCTCTTTTCAGACAGAAGGGTTTAATTTAAGAGTTTAATTGGTTCTACATAACTTCTCTCCACTGCTGTTGTCACCATTTGCTGTTCAACTACCAACCTGGAAATGTTGTACCATTGTTACCAACAAAGCTATGGACAATTTTGCTTACCAGCACTTTAGATTTGTCTACTTTTTCTCTGATCTCATTGATGCAGTCCTGTTGGCGGTTCTGTACAGTAAAGTTACTTGTACATCCTGCAATCTCAAATAGGAAGTTACGCAGCATGTCCATGCCTCTCTCTGTCAAGTCTACTTCAGGGTGAAACTGTGTCCCATACAGTTTCTTCTGTTCATTGGCAATACCTGGTTTAAAAAAACAAATAACGTGATTAAGACCTGGAAAATGCTGAGATTTAACATGACACCAACATTGCTGTATTTGACTATATGAATACAACAGGGTTTCAATTTAGCCTAATCTGGGTCAGTCACATGCTTCTCACCGGCAATTATGTTCCCTGATTGGGCCACCACTTTAAAGCCATCAGCCACTTTATCCACGCTATCTCCATGAGTCAAGAGGACCAGTTCCTCTTTCTGAAGGCCTCTGTCAAGATAAAGATGCATTCAGGCATTAAAAGATGTGTGATGCAATACATCTTGACATATAATTATATTCTTATTGTTTCTCAGTGTGCACATAGGATAACAACAGAAGATAACAGTAAAAAGACTGCCTTTTTCTGTTTTAAACCTTGCAGTATTTGTTTAGCAACATAAAAATGTGACTGTTGGAACACTTCAGCAGTTTATGCAGTATATGGTGGTGGTAGGAAAATCAATAGTGGTTAAAGCACTGTCTTCAAAAGACTTAATCTTTGAGTCCTGAAGAACAAACAATTCAAGTCTGCTGACTGATTTCTTCAATAATCTCCTTTAAGTTCATTTTAGAATTTAGTGGCACTACATTAGCATAGACTACCCATGACATATTATGACTTAGTTAACTCAAATACATACATTTTAATGCATCTGCATTACCTCCTTTTATTATAAAAAAAGCTGCTGTAAACATTCTGCTGTTTGACGACAAATTAAACTACACTATATTACAATGACTTCTGTATGTATAATATAAAAACACAAGAAAAAGATGACATTCATGAATCATGAATTTATTGGATTCATGAATCCAATAAAATAGTAGTTACCTGTAGAGAGAACATGTGTTATCCACTCCAATATTGAACACTCCATCTTCCCTTACACTTTTTCTGTGCACTGTGCCTCCAAAAACTTTATTCATCATCTGTAACAGAGATATATAGAACAGTCAATATGTTTTAGACACCAGAGATGCCACAACTGGGAGAATAGCTTATAACATGTTAGCTTATAGGCTGACTTGGCTCATCTCCCTCAGCTATTGTCAGTATATCTGAGCCAAACCATGAGAGCTAAATAACAGACTGCAACAGAATGACACAGACAGCTCGTGAGTATGAAAGTGCAAGCGCTTGCTGAAACAAAGGTGGTGTTGAAAACATAATATCTCCATAATCACTAAACAGGTGTGCATCACAAGACATAATGTCTGCTTGTTTGTATGTTCTTAGATACCTGCATTCCATAACAAATTCCTAAAACAGGCTTTCCAATAGTGAATATGGCAGGGTCAAACCAGGGGGCATCTTCTGCATATACAGAGGCTGGACCTCCTGAAATGATGATTGCCCTGAAGAGAGAGGTGAAAACAAACAAATAAACAAGCAATTAAGATAGCAACTTTATAGTAAGAGTATGGTATAATAATAAAACAGAATAGCTTTATTGTCATTGTGCAAAAATGACAAGGACATTAGTGCAGTGCTTGCTGCCCAAAGTGCAAAGTAGGATGCAGAACAGAATATTGCTGGTTCAAATGCCCCCCTTACCTGTATCCCTGCTCTCTGATGGCAAAGGCTGGAGTCTCCAAGGGCAGGATCTCAGAGCGCACACACAGCTCTCTCACCCGTCTGTCAATTACCTTCCCATATTGGGCCCCTGCATCCAGGATAGCAACTGCCCCCTCGCAAGACCCATTTTGCTCTGCGCTGATCTCCAGCTATGGATATACACACAAAATAGAGTCAAGCAATGCCTCTAGTGTTTCTCACACACTAGTGTCGACTAGGAAATATATAATAGTGACAGTACCTGGAATTTCACACTAAAATATCTTGAATGTCAACAGTTTTCTATGCGAGGTAAAATGACCCACTCAAACTAAGGTCTACTGTGCTTTATCCTAGATTTCCCCCTAGAAAATGTGAGTTAATAAGGTCTAACACAATTATGGACATGTGAGGATCACTACTAACAGACTCCTGTGAAACGTGCTGTAACCATTCAGTGGAATCACATGAAACCCACAAATCAGTATTTTTTTTTCCAACTGAGGAGGATCTTTATGTCACCATCCACTTGATCCTGGGGGTTACCTTTAAACTGAAATGGGCGTTTGGTGCAGATTAAACTTTGTCCAGGGGATGTCTGCACAATGGAAAAGGCTACATTGGTGATATGTAATAAATAGTAAAAATGGTAGATTACAATGATAAAGAGAGAAACATGATCCCACGTGGTTGGTGGAAAACACTTCCGCTGTGGATGTAACTAAAACATCTAGTACCATGAACCGCATACATCAATTCGGATTAGTATCTCAAGAAGAAAACAGTTAAAACAAGCAGTTGTCATAGACTGCGGTATGAACAATGATTTCGCCAACAGAACGTATAATGGCAACTTTACAAGATAAGACTTAAACTCATGACTTGCATCTGTAGTTGACAGACCGGTAACCTCAAGTTGGCTCGTACTAGCTTGTACGACGTTAGCAACTCACAGTTAATGTGACATTAGCTCAAAGTGTGTGACAGCAGCCGTTTTCAGCCATTTACAACAGCCTCAATGTCACTTGATTAAAAAAACCCGCTATATCGCAAGGCCACACTTTAGGTTCGTAGTACCCCTGCTATCAATACACATTCTGAGAGCGCTGCTAAAGCTAGCTAGCATATTCCTTATGTAGCACGCTAGCTGATGGATGGTATAAACGGTAATAATCAACGTTAGCTTGTTAGCACGGATGGTTAGCGGGGCTATGCTAAAAACCCACGCGGTGCGTGAGTCGTCTAATACGGAGCCATCACAAGAATAAGGAAAGCACGCATATTGGACAAATGTGTGAAATGTTTTACTTGTGACTAGCGCCACTAAAATACCTAATCCTGTCTGTTATATGTGATGAGCAACATGTTAATGTAGCGTTAATACTGCAACAGGCGTACGAACGCGTACTCATTCCTCTCAGCGGTACTGGTGGTAACGTTACGTGCGGTCCAACTTTCCCCCCGAGGTACACAGGCCGTAATTAACCAGGGGACAACGCCAGAAACCAGGGTCTTAACATGAAGTCAAACGACTAACCCCGCACCGGGTGCTCCCCTGTCCACTGACCTTGCTGTCACCGTTGCACAGAGCCATGGAGGACTGCCGTGTTGTGGAATGAGCTCTCCCCTTCGCCTCGGTGTCCCAGGTCTCAGAGAGAGAGAGAGAAAGAGAGAGAGAGACAGCTACTGGTTAGCTCCTGGCTCAGCACGTCGACTACTGTTCCACAGCAGAGCAGACTGTCGGTGCGGGCAGCAGGCTGTCACTAGCTCTTCCCCACTTGGAGAATAACTTTCACGGTGAGAACCCACTGCATAAATGTCTCCGTGTTTGATGGGTGGAGCACGAAGTTAAATCCTTAAAAATAGTTAGCGAGAGTGGCCCCACGAGGGGGAGGGTTTTATGGACAACACACTGGTATTTCAACAAATACTTTTTGTGTGTGAAATGTTTTGACATTTGCGGCTTACGTTTTTACAGAAATAAAACAGAAAGTCGTATTTTCATCACATGGCAGAAGGGGTTCACAATAGAATGGAATAGAATAGAATAGATCTTTATATAGACTTTATTTGTCCTTGTAACATATACAATGAAATTAAAAGGCAAATCAGTCAGTGAATGAAGAGTAAAAACAAGCTTAAAATAAAATGTAAAAATGTACATAAATTACTAATTTAAATAACACACACACACACACACACACACACACACACACACACACACACACACACACACAATTTAACAGTTTCAACCCTCAAGTTCAACTGAAGTTCAGAAAGGTGATTGCAGTTGGTTAAAACCTGTTTTTAAATCACCATATGCTGTCCGTAATAATAAGACAAGTACAGAGTTTAAGAAAGATTTAGGTTTGTAGGCTATCTACTCACTCTGAAAGCAAAGAAATAGTAATTTTGTGAAAGGGTCTGGAATTTTTATTTGGATAAGGGTGAAGCACCCTGTAGTCACCCCCCACATAACATTGGTCCAATTCTGGCTGAAAAATACGAGCCCGCACTACAGATAATATTGACCATAAATTGAGGGTTTTCTATATAAATATAATAATACATATAAAAAATACAATTAAAATAAGTAGAATGAAATACTAATCCATTTATAAAACTCGCCAAGGCAAATCAGCCTCCCCCCTCCTGAAAGACACGTGTATGCCCCCCCACTTCCACTAATCACCACAAAAGTTTTATCAGTTGTTCCTTGTGTCAGTGTCGACATTTTCTGAAAATGTCAGCCAAATCCGTCCATAACTTTTTCAGCTATCTTACTAACAAACAAATGAAAAGTCATGTATATCACACTACTTGACTACATCAAAACACCATGGTGCTGTCATATCGATAAAATAAGCATGGGTCCTGAGAACACTCTTTATCAGCTTTAATATGAGGTACTACTTGATATGGTGCAAACGTAAACAAAAAAAAGGTCAATATTTGGTCAACTTTTACCTTGGGCACTGACCATGAAGGTCAAGTTTTTTTCAGTTTAACATTCAGCATGATGAACCCTATATCAAATCTATATATATCCAAGAAGCTTGAAATCAATCGCATTAAAACTGTTCAAGTACTGGACGCTGACCAAATGTTTTTATTTTTATTGACCATGACCATGACCTTTGACCTAGATCCACGAAATTAGATCCTGTAATGAAGGTGACATAG
Source organism: Siphamia tubifer (assembly GCA_020466265.1). Taxonomy (NCBI): domain Eukaryota; kingdom Metazoa; phylum Chordata; class Actinopteri; order Kurtiformes; family Apogonidae; genus Siphamia; species Siphamia tubifer. Next base: position 25,493,759 of record CM035795.1, on the reverse strand, counting down.
ACACAACTTCTCATAAGAGTACAGCCAATTTGTTCCAGAAATGTGGTCACTAGTGTGCAAACAGACAAATGAATAAACAAACACACAAACAAGCAAATGCTACTGATCAACAGACAGACAGAGAAACAGACAGACAGAGAAACAGACTTCAATGATTACATTACTCCGCCATTCCTTGGCGGAGTCTGTCTGTCTTTCTGTCCATCTGTCCGTCCGTTTACTTCCAACTATCAAACAGATAACAAAGGTTAAAATCTGTCCTCAGACATGATGGGATAGGCCTTTACTGATCCTCCATATATGGAAAATTTGAAGTGATACAGCAATAATAAAGGGCAATAGGAACAAGATAACAAAGTACAATAACACACTAAATACATAGAACTTGTGTGTCGTGCAATATCTATGATATGACAGTAAAATGTAGTCTATAGGGTTGTGAGTTTCAGGGAGAGGAAATATTATGGCATTTGTATTTTATGTTTTGTTTGTTTTTTTTGCATTGCAGTAATTACACAGATATCATTAAAATACCAGTTCCTACTTTTTGATATTTGCGAACATGAATGAGAATGAAGAAAAGATCTGAAGTGACAGTTGTAATAGATTTGGAGAATATTTAAATTCCAAAAGGAGACTTGTCAAAGAGAACCACTGCTTTAGCAACCACATTATAACTATCAAGGTTGTACACATAGTGATGGATGATGAAGAAAAAACATGCATGACTCCCTATGATCAGGCTTTTGATGTACAAGAGCATAGAGGTTAACTTCAAGATGTTTACTTTTGTGGATGAGTGCCCTCTGGTGTAATATGTAAGGAATGCATTCTTCAGCACAGGAAATGTATAGATATGCAAATGCTTGTTTTTGACTTCACAATAGAAATGCTTATCTGGTTGAATTGATGCTGGTAATACACATTATATCACAAAAACATATAAATAACTTAATTAAGAAATGGACATTTTATAACAACCCTTAAATGTACCCTGTGACCTCACTAGAACTGCAAATTGTCCTTTTATCACATGATCCACCCTAAATTATGCTATGTTGTCACATGCCATCAGTGGGATAAGTAGCTTCACATGCACTCACAGCCACCACAAGGCACAGCATGCCGTTATTCATTATGTCTAACTCCAAAGTGGTGTAATGGATGCATCATGACTTTTACCCAAAGATTTGTTCTCATGTACAATGTCATAATTGTATTTTTGTGGAACTAATGTAGCTTGGGCACAGAAACACTAGTTTAGTCATTGCTTCCCTTTAAAATACAACATACTGTTAATGCAAAGCCACAGATGAATTGGACTACAGTAAAACTCCACTACATAGAAATGCAGTTTGGTTAAATAATTGTAAAAGATTTGAAAATGACATGAAATATTCATTTACAATAAAATATGATACAAAAATCATGTGCCTGCAGAAAACTCCCATTCATGTTTTATTTAGGTCATTGGGTCAAGAGTGATTCCAGCAATGTGCACATGAGCACATTTTATACATTAACTTGATGGACAGATGTCTGTGGCTCAGTTGGTAGAGTGGATTGCCTAATAACTGAATGGTTGGTGGTTCAAATCCTCATGTCCTAGTCAGTCTGTTGTGTCCTTGGGCAAGACACCTTACCTCCAGTGCCACTCACACTGGTGTATGAATGTTTGGTGGTGGTCAGAGGAGTTGTTTAGTGCAAAACGGCAGCCACACTTCTGTCTGTCTGCCTGAGTGCAACTGTGGCTACAAATGTAGTTTATTACTGTGACAGTGAATGAATAATGGGTCGTCGTCGTCTCCCGCTTATCCAGGTCCGAGTCGCGGGGGCAGCAGCCCAAGCAAAGAAGCCTAGACTTCCCTCACCCCAGCCACCTCAGCCAGCTCCTCCAGGGGAATCCCGAGGCGTTCCCAGGCCAGCCGAGACATATAATCCCTCCAGCGTGTCCTGATTCGTTCCCAATGTCTCCTCCCGGATGGACATGCCCGGAACACCTCCCCAGGGAGGCATCCAGGAGGCATCTTCATGGGGTACCCGAGCCACCTCAACTGGCTCCTCTTGACATGGAGGAGCAGCGGCTCTACTCCAAGCCCCTCCCGGATATCTGAGCTTCTCACCCTATCTCTAAGGCTGAACCCGGCCACCCTGTGAAGGAAACTCATTTCAGCCGCTTGTACCCGTGGACATGGTCGTAAGCCTTTTCCAAATCCACAAAACATATGTGGACTGGTTGGGCAAACTCCCATTCCCCCTCCAGCACCCTTGCGAGAGTAAAGAGCTGGTTTGCTGTTCCGCATCCAGGATGAAAACTGCATTGCTCGCCTTTGATCTGAGGTTTGACCACTGATCGCACCCTCCTTTCCAGCACCCTGCAGTAGACCTTGCTGATGAGGCTGAGGAGTGTGATCCCACGATTGTTGTAACACATCCTCTGGTCTCCGGTCTAAAAGATGGGAACCACCACTCCGGTCTGCCACTCCAGAGGCACTGCCCCCTATGTCCATGTCCAATGTTGCAGAGACATGTCAGCCAAGTCAGCCCTACAACATCCAGAGCATTGAGATACCCAGAATGGATTTCATCGCTCCCCGGGGCTTCACCGCTGCGGAGTGATTTCACTGCCTCAGCGACTTCTGCCCCACAGATCAGTCCAACCGTCCCCTGGTCTCCTGGCTCTGCTTCCAGCCCAGATTGCATGTTGGTGGGATTGAGGAGCTCCTCAAATTATTCCTTCCACTGTCCAACTATATGCTCATTTGGTCAGTCAGCAGCTCCCCACCTGCACTGTAAACAGTGTGGGCAAACAGGGAAGCAACCCTTTCGTCCACTAGAGTAAACCCCAACATGCAGGCTGAGACTCTGGGGGCTAACAAAAACCCAACCCCTGTCCTCCGCCTCTTCCCCGGGGCAACTCCCGCAAAGAACAAGGTCCAACACCTCTCAAGGACTTGGGTTCCAGAGCCAACGCTATGTGTCGAGGTGAGGCTGACAATGTCCAGTCGATAATGCTCAGCCTCATCCACAAGCTCCTGCTCCTTCCCCCCGCCAGAGAGGTAACATTCCATGTCTCTAAAGCTTCCATAACTGAGGATCAGACTGCCAAGGCCCCCGCCTTGGTCTGCTGCCCAATCCACAAAGCACCGGACCCTTCTGTCTCCCCTCACAGGTGGTGACCCCACACGATTATGACCCCATGTCTCCGATTCGGGCTGGACCTGGCCGGGCCCCATGGGCAAAAGCCCGGCCACCAGGCATTCGCCCACGGCCCCAGCCCCAGCCCCAGGCCTGGCTCCAAGGTGGGGCCTCGGTAAACCTCCGGGCCGGGTACACGGGGTTTTGATCTTTTTTATCCATAAAGGGTCTTTGAACCATACTTAGTCCTAGGGACAATCTGCCATGGGAGACCCCAGGATCACTTGGGGACTCAAACCCCTCCACCACAATAAGATGGTGGTTCAAGGAGGGGTGAATAATGGGTATATAAGTCAAATCCATTATTATTGTTAAAAGAAATCACACCTGTCATAGCAAGGGAAAAAATAGTTAAACACACACACGCAATAGTTATTGTTTAACTACTTTGGGTATTATGTGTACTTGTAATAAGTAATGTGTGTGTGAAAGGCATGCAGTAGAATGGCAGCTGCGGGGGTAAGGCTGACATTTATTTGGCATAAAGTCTCTTTAAAAGCAAACTGAAGCTCAAATATATTTACGATATACCTATATTTTTTTATGTATTACTTTACTTATCACTGTTGTGTTCTCTGAATGCAGAAATTAAAATGATTAGATTTGTTCAGTAACATATTGCAAATGTGCTCACTTGTGAGTTTTTGAAGATAACATTTGGTTGTTTTAGTCTTTATAGTTGACTTAAACTACTGCTTATCAATACTAATGAATAAGCAGTAGTCTCAGAGTAGGTAATTATATATGTTTTGTATTTGTTTACTACATGATTGAATGTATCATATTGTGAATCTAAGATCCTAAAAGTATATACTCTAATTATTATGGTACATCGCAGAACTGGTCTCGTCTCGTCATCTGAACCTGCTTTGTCCTCACTAGGCAGAACTGATGTAGGCTCATTATTTTTAGCCTACTATTTCTTGCTAGTTACTATACGAATACTGATGTCATTACCAGCCTTTATGCGGTTATTTACTTCTGTGTAACATATTTAGAACGGTCGGCCGCTTTACAATATTTACTGTACCATTTCAATCTATTTCTATTTCTATGTGAATGTGTCCTTTCAGTAAATGTGCACAAAAGCGGAACATTAATCTGGTAGGTTTTGACACGTCATCTGAACATACCGGACTTAGTTAAAAGTTGCACACACTGCACTTCCGGGTTCTCTTATGTTGACGTTATCCGAAGTTACCTGTTTTAAGCCAAACGGTAGTAACTTTCTTGTGTTTTTTTGCTTTTCTTGAATTGCTGCCAGGTTTCGGCCGACTAAACAGAAAATACAATCATTTCCGCTTTGAGTTCTGGTGTAATTCAGCCATTTGTGTTTTGCTTTTGGCATGTTGCTTATTCTGCTATCACCATCACCAGGTATGCATGCTTTCATCCTTGCCTTTTCACTTTACTTTATAATCTCATGTATGTCCTTTATATTTGATCAGCTATGAATTAAATTCGATGTCTCCTTGTATTACCAACGTAATTTTAAGTTGATCCTTCATTCTTTTACACCTGTTAATGTAAATATATGACTGGATGAATGAATGAATTAATGGATCCGCGTGCTTAGTAATTAGCCTTAATTTACGAGTCATTTCACACTATCTGCATCCTTTTTTCACCCCCATAATCTACAAAACACAACTGTGGCGTTTCTGATTCTGTTATGGCACTGTCCATACTTGGCCTCATGAAACAGATTTATTTTATGTCTTTGCACCATTTACAATAAAATCAAGATGCTTGTTTCATTTCAATAACCTTGAAAACTCTTCTACTGCTCACCATCTGTTATGCCTTCTAAAAAGTAATTTTTAATGTTACTTGATGTCGAACTGAACCGTAGAAGCTTTAGAGACTGTAACTATATGACCTGTAGTTTGCAGTCACTTTAGTTTGTTTGTTTCAGGACGTCTATCTTCATCTCCAGATTTATTGAGGGCGAAACCAGTTTGATGCCCGTTGTTCATTCATGGAGCTCTCCGAGTCAATCACACACAAGAATGGGCGACAGAGAAAAGTTGGATGTGCCAATGACCCTCCTGAAAACATGAGGGACCCTATCAGAAGAGACACATCCTCTGATCCAGACATAGAGGAGGAAGGGGAAAGTCTTATCCAAGGGTCAGACACTGAGCAAAGGAGATACCACAGAGGACAGCCTGGGATTCGTGGCGAGTTGGGGAAGGTGCTACTTCTTTTGTTTCTTTATGTGCTGCAAGGAATTCCTCTGGGACTGGCTGGAAGTATTCCTCTGATCCTGCAGAGTAGGAATGTCAGCTATAAAGACCAAGCCTTCTTCAGCTTTGTCTTCTGGCCTTTTAGTCTCAAGCTGCTTTGGGCGCCTCTAGTGGATGCAGTCTACTTCAGCAAGTTTGGTAGAAGGTAAGAAGACATTTGCATATTGCTTTGCATGTGAATTAGTTTTTTTACCATGATATTCTAGTTTATATATGAATTGTTTGTATGGTGTTTATTTTCTTCTTTGGACATATTTTTCCTATATAATTTTTTCATGTTTCCTTCCCCTCCTACCTGTTTTGCAGGAAGTCATGGCTAGTGCCCACACAGTACCTCCTTGGCCTCTTCATGCTCTACCTGTCTGTAACTGTGAATTCACTGTTACAGAATGAGGCAAGGCCAAATGTTGTAACACTTACTGCGGTTTTCTTTATGCTATCCTTTCTGGCAGCTACACAGGTAGATTTCTATAATCTCTTAGATGCAAACATATTCATAATGAATGATGAAATAAACTTTTTTTCTCACATTCCAATGAATTGCTCTTCTTTTTCTGTAAGGATATAGCTGTGGATGGATGGGCCCTGACTATGTTATCCAGAGAGAATGTAGGCTATGCCTCTACATGCAACTCGGTAGGCCAGACTGCAGGCTACTTCTTTGGAAATGTGCTCTTTTTGGCTCTGGAGTCGGCTGATTTCTGCAACAAATACCTCAGGACAGAGCCCAAGGACACAGGGATCGTCACTCTGTCAGGTAACACTAGGGAGCGTTTTTTGTCTTCACCAATCAAAGGGAAGAATATTTCATCCATTCTACAGCAAATTTAGCTTTAGACAATTACTTAAATGCAATAGTACCAAATGAATAGATACTCATATACATACAAATAAATAAATACTCTATGCCCAATACAGTGCTATAAACAAAGTAATTTATACATTTTTACATTTTAAATGCACCAAATTCATAAAATGTGAGGAAATAATTGTAAAAAATCAGGGAATTGAAATAGTGGCTTCTTAAAGGTGTCATTCTGCTGAAAACCACTTTTCCACACTCCTTTTGGAATCTGGTGGGATTCCCAGAGTTACCAACACATGCTGCCTTTGAAAGTGGTGTCCCCGCTCCACTGGCTGTATTTCGCATTCATAGAAGACAACACAAAGAAAGGAGCGACTCAGAAAAAACCTGTCCACATTACATAATGAGGACATTGGCGTCACCCACGTGGGGTTAAGCCCACCCACGGAATGCAGGTGACAATCCCCCCAGTCCGTCCCCCATTGCAGGGAATCTGAAGTAGCATTGAAAAAAAGGGCAGAGGAAACTGGTTCACGTGCTCTCTGCGAAAATAAAGCTTTGTTTTTTTTCCATTGAAAGTTTTTAAAACAAGCGCTTGCACAAAACCTGGATGCTACACAGTGTGTGTGTGTGTGTGTGTGGGGGGGGGGTCATTCATGCATTGAAGTCTCTGAGCCAATCGGAGACCTTATTACTGCGTCATGGATGTGTATGAGGAAGGACCGGTAAACTCTGTTGTTTGACCTCAAGTTATTTTTCTACCCTTCAAAAACGTCTTGAAACAAAATTTTTTTATTTATTATTTTTTAAATAGAACCAATGCACAATACATTCAATAACAATGGAAAACGCAGCAATATAAATGAAATAACGGAATGACTCCTTTAATTTACATTTATCGTCCTTTTTGTGCAGTTTCCTTTGGACAAAGAAATGTGTGTCCTAAATCTTTGTATATAAACTACAATCTATCTATCTTGATTTTCAGAAACAAAATGCTATCTACAATGCTATCATGTATGAATATTTGTGATTCCCTTAAAAGATGACACCTTTCCATCTTACTTTTTTGCAGACTTTTTACTGTTTTGGGGGCTTGTCCTCCTCATTTCCACAACACTGGTAGCCATTTTTAAAGGGGAAAACGAGCCTTGCAAAGGAAAGAGGAGAGTGCAAGAGGAGACACAGGGCGTCATGGAAACCTACAAGTTGCTGTTCTCTATCATCAAGATGCCCACAGTCTTCACCTTCTGTTTCCTGTTACTCACAGCTAAAGTACTTGATTGTTATTTGATCAAGTTAACATTTTTGTTTCCACCAATATTTCCTGATGTTTGAAGAGTAGAACTGTTGAAGATATAGCACTTGTAATATTTGTGGAACCCAAGGCATCAACTTAACTACTACTGATTATAATACTTTATTTAAAGGCAAAACATGTGACTTTTCCCTTAAAAATCTATGTACTATATGGATAAATGATGCTCTTAGTTGTCACTTACTGATTCTCTAGAGGTGTGTTGATGCATTTACCTGGAAACAAGCTGACTGAAGTTTCTGCTGTTTAACTAGATATCTTATGGTATTTACTTTGTACATCAACATGACTGTCTTCTTTTGTGTTTAGATGGGTTTCTCTGCAGCTGATGCAGTGACAGGCTTGAAGCTAGTGGAGGCAGGAGTTCCCAAAGAGCAGATGGCATTGTTGGCAGTGCCTATGGTACCTCTGCAGATCCTCTTACCAGTGATCATCAGTAAATACACAGCAGGACCCCGACCCCTGGATGTCTTCTACAAGGCCTTCCCGTTTAGGTTGTGACACACAGTCACAAATACACATTATATGTATTTAAGAAGTGTGTTGTAGACAGACTCACATACATTTCAACCAAATGAAGTGAAATCTAGAAGTCTTTTCTCTGTGGTTTTAGGTTGCTCATTGGGCTGGGGTACGCTCTGCTGGTTTGGTGGACACCCAGCGTAAAACAAGAAGGAGGCTTTCCTATTTACTACTATGTCATAGTGCTGCTTAGCTACGCATTGCATCAGGTTTGGTGTTTCTGTGGTTTGTTTGTATCCCAGTCCCTCCAATATAAACTGTTAAAGTGGATATATCATGCTCATTTTCCACAAGTTAACACAGTTCGCTGGTGTCTCGGTGACCTGTCTGTGACATGCTTTGGTCAAAAAATGCCACATTGACAAAGAGATACAGCAGCCTCTTCAACCTGGAGAAACAACCCTTTTCAAAACACTCTGTTTTAGTACCTCTTGCTTTAATGCCCCTCTCTTCCACACTCTACCAATAGAGGAAGAGAAGAAAGAAATGGAACCTGAAAAAGTTGAGGCAGAGAAGAAGAGACAATGTCACCGATGAAATGAAATCAGCTGGATCAAAGTGGACTGAGTGCTGAGTTTTACAGACTCAATGCCTTCGAGTCCCGGTCCGTCTGGGCTTTAGGTCTGGTTCATCTGGTCCTGGGTCAGCCAGACGAGCCATGACATCACAGTCGCCGTTCCACCCATGGGGTTAGCTGAGTGGGTGAAATGGGATATTCAAATTAATCTATGCATATGATGTAGGGTGCATAGAAAATCCAAAATGGAGCGTGTTTTTTTTTTTTTTTTTTATCCCTCCAATAAGAAATGGATCCGGAGAAAAGGAGAGTGGATGTTTTGTTTTTTCGTCAGAATTTAAGGGTCTCCTCAGACACAAACGACATATTTGTGTTGTAAAAAATGCATTTTGCATGATATGTCCCCTTTAATATGTGACAGGATGTCATATCATACTGATCCTGTTACTGTATAAGGTTCCAGTGTGTAAAATAATAATGATAATTTTTTATTTTATTTTTTAAATTATGACACATTTATATTTACAGAGTGAGGGTATTGCCTACATGACATCAATTATGTTCCACAGTCACCTGGTACACACACTTTTATTTCCATTTTATAGTAAGTGGCAGCCAATGATGAGGTGCATTTCTCTTGCATACTGTGTAAAATACCAATGTTTCCGTCTGTTAACATTTGTGTTTTGGAGGTGACACTGCATAAAGTGGTTGAACTTTTTAAAGAAAACTTTCAAAAGTATCTCAAAGTAAATAGTATTTCATATACAGCTCAGGGCATTTTGCTAAACACAATACTTTTTTTTTATTACTGTCCAAGGCAACTGATCCATTTAATCTCTGCTGACCTCCACCTAGCCCTTGGTTTACCTTGGGCTCTTTACATCCTGTGGGTGTTTTAGAGGAGCATCATTTTACTGGAGAGCAGATTGGGGGAAAAAAATAATAGTTATCACAAAAGTCAACATCAAACAAAAAATGAAGATGTATAATTTAGAAACTTTACCTCTGCCTCAGATGTTACTACTGTGTAAATGTCTAGAGTATTTAGATGTTACTGTCATACTCTTTTGGGGAATATGAAAACTTGGAGACATGTTGAGAAATGTAATGTCTTCCTTGTTTCTCCACTAGGTGGCGGTGTACAGTATGTATGTAGCCTGCATGGCCTTCCATGCCAAAGTGAGTGACCCTCTCATTGGTGGGACCTACATGACCCTCCTGAACACTGTCACTAACCTGGGTGGGAACTGGCCCTCCACTATGGCTCTGTGGATGGTGGATCCACTGACTTCTAAGGAATGTCAGGGGGCCCCCGTGCAAAGTTGTGGCTCCATTGAGGAGGCAGGGGTAAGTGAGCAGAGCAGAATAAACTTTCTGTGTAATTCTACTTCCTCAAGAAGTATAAACTGACTGTTGTTGTTTAATCTGTGTTTCCATCTGTAGCTGTGCGTTAAGGAGGGCGGTGTTTGTGTGACCACATTAGATGGATACTATGTGGAATCTCTGGTGTGTGTTGTGATTGGCTTGGCCTGGTGGATGTGGTTGGGGAAGAAAATGAGACGACTGCAGGAACAGAGCCCTGCTGCGTGGAGATGCAGAGTCGATCATTGATCAGTTAATTCATCATCATCAGTAAATGACTCTTGTGGGTGGATTTCTGCTCCACGGTGGCGAAACACTGGACGCACTATAATACCATCAGCCTGTTTTAGTTCTTCTGGTCCTGTCCCAGCTGATATGTTTCTAGCTGCTCTCTTTCACCTGTTACCTTAAAGTACATAGATATGAAGACATACAGCATTGTAATTTTTTGTGTAACGGTGTCTTGAAACTCTTAAACGTTTTAGTCAATTACACATACTGTTATGTGTGTTTTGTGGTTTGTTTGGGTTTTTTTTTTTCTTTTTTGCTTGTAAAAGCACATTCTGGTGCTTGAAATAGCCAAACTAAACCAGAACTGGGTCAAATTGTACCTTAAAATACTTGTCAGGGTTTATTATAACCTGTACCAGATTATGTTTTCTACATTTAAAGCTCTGATGTATCCAATATAGGTTAAAGCTCTACAGCATTTGTACTTTTCCCTGGATTCCAGCAAAATATAGCTCACACAGAAGTCTGTTAAATAACTGTAAACTCAGCACTGTACACTCTGTAGATGACATGGTTATGTGTTTTATTACTAAGGGAAAAGGCATACAGAAATGGGCAAAAAAAATTATTTCTTATTTCATATGTTCATCATTTGGAAGTATTTAAGTTAACTGGCATATTCAATAGTAAAATAAAAAACAGCAAAACTGGTATTTAATGTTATTTTAAACTCCATGAGTAAGTTTAATCAGTTTGACCCAGACCTGGACTGTTTAAAAAAAAAAAAAAACAGTTAATTTGCTTTAGGTCGTTGTGCCTTTTTCTATGTATTTATTTATTTTTTAAAGCACTTCAGTGTCTCTTGACTTCCAGTAGAATCAATGTGCAGCTGATGTTTGAACTATTATTAAAGCAGGGAAATGGTAGAAAATGCAGAGGTTACACAGGTGAACACTGTTGTAATCTGCCCTTCTCCAGACAAGCTTTCATTACTTCAGTTGCTGTATTTCCCAGTTGAACACACATTCCTCATGAGTGTTAGATCTTGAATGATGCGTTACCCATATTGAAAGAAAAATATCAATTACAGTCAAATGAACTGAAATTACATCCACGAATATTTTGTTCTGATTAATTTGATCACTTTTATTCCTTAAAGGACCAATTCATATCTAGCAATATTGGACAGTGTGATGTTTAACTGTTATTTAATTACAGGGTAAACTGGCTTAACAGAAAATGAAAGTTCTGTTTTAAAAAAAAAACAAAACAGCTGATGTACACAGTATATTTTAAATCGATCCGAGACCAGCATTTTAAGCATAAGTAAAAGTCTTGCTTCTGTATCGCATAGTACTAAAGTGTATTACAGTATTTTTGCTCAAACTAAAACCACTGTTACATCTAAATGTAAACAATGGTTGTTTTTGTCTTTTTTTTTTTTTTTACATTGTTCCCAATTTCCTGTGACTGATGGTAAACCTTTATAGTAGCGTTGTCATTTATCCACCTGTTCTTCATATTGTACATTAAACTCACACATTGTAACTAGTTTTTTTTTTTTTAAAATTGGCTTCATAATTGTACTTTTTTTTGTGGCTCTTTCATGTTAGTTTGTGCCAGTTTTTCCTGTGTCATGATTACATTTCATCCTGAAAGCCTTTACCATTAAGGGACGCTAAAACTATTTTTTACAAATATACCAGTACAGAGACCGTTTATTTTAGAGTGGGGTTTTCATCTGAGGATCATGTACTTTATTAAAAAGGGTTCTAGGTGGTGATGAACTGCCACTGTAGAATATGTTTAAGTTAATATTCCTTCAATCAGAATTCCTTTTTAATTATTACTTTGCACAATCCAAATCCACAGTCAGGTATAAAGTATAGAATTGGGTGATGAAACAATTGTAATATGAATATGCTTGGAGCTCTGTTCTTATGATACAATATCAATCAGATTTGATATAAATCATACGTATAATAAAAATCCACATACTTTCTGATGTCTCATTTTTTTCTCATGCAAAAATGATAAATGTCATACAATAAGACACAAAGCAGACTGTATTTTAAAAATTTTATTATAATTTCCTTGCTCTTTCAGGAATTCTAAAATTTCCCTCAAACAAGTGAAGGCTGATGTAAGAGGCTGTAAATGCTGCCCCAGGTTTTGGAGTATTAAAGCCCACAGTGTCCAGATCAACTGGTGACACAGTGTCCAACATGAATTCCCTCCAAGACTCAGAAGGTGGTCTGACATCCCACCGCCACTGAGGCCCACAGTCTCCTGGGTGAACAGAGGGGGCAGGGACTACAAAGCAGCACCGAGATCGGCTTGGTGGTGGTGATTGGAAAGTGAGTCACACTGACGTTGCATCAAGCTCAATTATGTCTGGTGATGTGTCAACTAATCCTGTGAAACATCACTAAGTATTAAAGAAATACTGAAAAGCAGATAATTAAAAGATCCCACATCAGAGAGTTTCAGCATTGCAACATCAATGCTGAAACTACTTTAAGTCAACATGTTTTTCTTCTTTTTGTTTAAATCGAGGCTCTCAAATTCATTGATGTATAGCTCAGGTAATCCAGTTTTGCAAACCATTAAGACATACAGCTATCTCCATCCATCTATGAGATCTTTTACTTGTCTGGCTTTTGTTTATTTATTTTTTTTATTTCTTTGATAATTTAAATCATGATTAAATCCAATTCATCTCATCTCAGAGCCAGAGAGAATTTAAGAACACCAGTCAACGTATGCCAATAGAAGCAATTTCCTCAGTGGCATTCATTCAAACAGCCCAAAGCACTTCAGATAATGTCTTGTAGAGAAGACGGACTGCATTTCAGAGTACACTGCTTGCATACTGTGATACATTAACTCCTTTGATTTCATGGGATACGCCTGTCACACAAAGCCTATTAGTTCCCCATGTGACTTTCAACCCATCTAGTCCAGTTTCATAAGGAGGAGGGGGTCAAGAGGACAACGGCCATGAGACCTGAGGTGTCAGAGGAGAAGTGGTAAGACAGCGATGTTGTTGATGATGTAGCACTTAACTGCAGCGTGCCAGAGTCCCACGCACAAACTCCAGGTTGTGACAGTAAATGTAGTGTACGGATGTGCAATTTTGGATTTTCATTGTCTCTAGCATCCATATGTTTTTGCTTTGTTTCTTTAAAAAAAAAATATCAACAAAGAAAAAACAAGAGTCAAGAATTAAACTCTCCTAAAGAGGTCAGGGGGTCATAGGTTCATACGTAGATGTTCAGGCCGTTTAGCTACAACCGGATAGGCTTGTTGCTTCATTTGAGCCAGGTTGATGCCGGCAGGCTGACGAATGGGAAGAGGGGCCGAGGCCTCAGAGCTGGTAGTTATGTCCATCTGCTCTGGAGTGGACACTTCCATGGCCTGGTCCTGAGGAGACTGGAGGACACTTGGTCCTCCTCCTGTGAGGAGGGGGCTGCGGGGCCAGCAATCCCCGCCAGCAAACTTTACTGGGCTGGAGGGAGAGAGAGAAAAGAAATGGAGGCATGAAACCGTCTTGTATGGAAAAATATTTATGATTTAATGCAACAAGTTCATAGACTTTCATTTAAATGTATACTATAAAATACTAACTATATTATATTGGTTTTTCATTAAACTATGTGTCTGTGGAAACATTTACAGAATAAAACATCTGCAGATAGTGACCCAAAATGATATGTGATGTGTGACACTGGCAAATTTTCCATTGGATTATATGTGCAAAACTTTACCGATTTACTAAGTGTTGCAAAAAAACCCCAGAAGTGCGTAATGTTGATTTTCCATTAAATTATAAATGCGATTTGTTCATTATTGCAAGATGACATGAGAAATCGGGGTGGCACAGTGGTTAACACAGCAAGAAGGACCCTGGTTCGATTCCCACACCAGACCTTTCTGTATGGAGTTTGCATGTTCTCTGCGTGGGTTTTCTCCAGGTACTCCAGTTTCCTCCCACCATCCAAACACATGCACTGATAGGTTAATTGGTTAATCTAAATTGCCCATAGGTGTGAATGTGAGGGTGATTGTTTGTCTATATATGTTCAGCCCTGAGATGAACTGGAGACTCATACAGGGTGTACCCCGCCTTCACCCATTGTAGCTGGAATTAGGCCCCCAGTGACCCCTGTGACCTAGTGAGGATAAAGCGGGTTCAGATGACGAGACATGAGAAATAATTCCATAAACATGGCTGACTAGTTGTAAAAAAAGGTCTTTCCATTATAATTTTGCATAATATAACATTTGTGCTACACCTGAAAAACCACCTCTTGTCAGCTCAAAAACCTTTTAGCAAAAAATTTGTTTTGTTGAAAATGTCATTTTTTCCATTCGGTACATATTTAGACAGACAGACAGAAATGCATCGCTGTGTCTTCAGGAGGTTATACAATATAATTAACCAGAACAATATTAAAGGCCACAAATACATTTCATAGCAACCAATTTCTAATATTTTTTGCCATCTGTCAAAATAGGATTCTGTAAATGTGAGTTCACTTTTTTGCAACCTAGTTTAGTCTCTTGAGGCATACCTGCAGCACAGATAAGCACACAAAGCAGAAAAGGAGGAAGCTGTTACTGGAGTCAGTGGATTTTAAAAGTATCACTGTGCAGAGACAGAAACTCCCTGCCCAAAAAAATCCTGAACACAGCAAAACATGAGGAAAACAGGAAACTGAAGGCAGAGGCCAATGTTTCTACAGGTAACTGTGGGATCAATAAAGTACTTCTATTCCATTCTAAATACAGCACCACCTCTTTGGGGGGTGCTGTAAAAAAAGTGTGTGTGTGTGTGTGTGTGTGTGTGGGGGGGGGGGGGGGGGGGTGACGACTGAGAAGGACTAGCAATGCTATACACACACACATATATATATATATATATATATATATATATATATATATATATATACACACACACACATACATTTTAGGATCATATTGAATATTAAACATTAATATTAAACAACACGTTGAATATTAAACAAATATTTTTTTTGCTTTTTCAAAAGCCCAGTAAATGTGATGAACTGAAAAACACAGAAAAAAGTACGTATATGGTGGAAGATATAAATGATTATCCATCATAACTACAGTTAACAGATGGCTAGTCAGAAGAAACCCATGAGCTGATTGGCTCATAAATTCACATGACTACAGTATATATATATATATATATATATCTATCTGTGTTTGTCCACTGCAGACGTACCTGAGGGGTGTTCTCGGGCTGCCCATGATCCGTCGAGGAGACCGGATTTTTGGCTCGAATGAGAATTTTTCTTTGATATTTTCTAGGACTGATGGAGCAACATATGTGAAACCCTATGAGAAAAGACAAAAATCAAACATGGGTATATTTGATGCATGGTTAAAAGTTTAATGGCGAGGTCATGGCTAA
Source organism: Siphamia tubifer (assembly GCA_020466265.1). NCBI lineage: Eukaryota > Metazoa > Chordata > Actinopteri > Kurtiformes > Apogonidae > Siphamia > Siphamia tubifer. The sequence continues at coordinate 25,478,117 of CM035795.1, read as the reverse complement.
AGTTGAGGAAAAATAAAGTAGAAAGTGATCCAACTCAGATCTAATGAAGTCAACGACACACTAATTATGGATTTCAGACCTTTTCTTTAATAAGGCTGTTTTCTTTTTTTTTTTTATTATTATTATTATGTTGTCCCCCCAATGTACAATTCAATTCAAACACATTTCTCATTATTTTCTTCTCTGTTGATAATGATGCAGATTTAAAACATCAATATGGTATGAAAAGGAACACAATGACAAGAAGTCCATGAATATGTGGTGTGAGACATTACCAGGAAGGCCTGATTGGCACTCTCACTCAGGGTTGAGTCATCTGGGCTGTCGACTGGTGTCTGACTGGTAAACTTCGAGTCGAACTGACTCACGTCTTCAGCCGATTGCTGCGAAGATAGAAGAGCAAATGAGCACAAGTGAGATGAAGCAGCAACAGGAGTCAGTGTGACCAAGATGACATTTCAATTACTCAATCCCATCCAAGTAGTGTAATTTATTGCAGCAAGACAACTACAGTGTAAACCCAACTTGCCTAAAAAAAGCATCTTAGGCTTGTATGTAACATCATTCTAGTGTATACAGATCTCATTTCAAGACTCAACAGTCTCACATTTCCATCTTAAACATGTAGTGGTATCCGATTTTTAACTTCCTGTGGCCTCATCTTCAGTTACTCACTAGGAAAGGCTTGAAGGGAGGCTCCACTTTCCGGGCAAGTAAGTCCTCCCAGTTAATATGTCGGAAGAAAGGATGGGCCTGTAGGATACCAAACACAAACACTGTTAGACTCGGAGTCTGAGCGTGTGGGTGCACATTTGCTAACCTTTCAGTTATTGGACCACCACCTCCAGAGCCACGGCTGTCCCGTAACTTTAAATATTAATTCACATTACATATTGTCCAGCATATCAAATCACACAACTTATTTTAATGCTCCAATGTAGTACAAATTAGTGTCTGTTAGAACACGATAGTTGCGTTTGGTATTCAAAGACATTCATGTGGACACGGTGGGGGCCTGTTGAAATAAATCACCACTCAATATCTTGTGTCCACTGTTGACTTCTGTTAGAGCTAAACGTTGTCTTCTCATCGAGTTGACAAGGTTCAGATTTGCAACATATTATAGCCTGTGGGATGTTATTCCACTCCTCTTCGAGTGAACGTTCAGCTGTGCAATGACCACTTTGCACTCCCTCCAGGATTTCTCGGGCCTTTTTTGAGATTGTTGCGGCCTAAAATGTCTGATGTTACATGAGCTGTTCCAAAAAATTGCAATGAAAGTTGCGGTGTTTTTCAAGCTTACGTTGTGGGAGGAAGTGAAAGTTGCGATAAATAGATGTGATTTTCCCCTTTTCGAATCAAAATTAAGTAATATTTCAAATATTTATTTGCTGGAAAATTAATTAAAATATGATATGGTCCTCAAAACTACACTTCAGGTGTCCTTTTATGGTCCCCAGTATAAAGCATGCCTGAGAACTGTTATCACCCTTTAAGTAGTGTGTGGACATACAGATCAGTGTTGAGGGTGGAATCAATGGATCATTGAATAAATGCTCACAGAGATGAACACAAAGTTTGTTCACCGATCAAGAGCATTAACCATGTTTCACAATTATAAGAGATGGTGACCTCATTATGAGGCCATGCTTCTCATGTACATGGTGTTAATATTTTGTGCTGTGTTCTAGATGACTGTGTTCAGATCATGTCAATCACAGCCTGTATTTACCTGTACTTCTGTTGCATCTCCTGCTCCTGCACCCAGTCGTGATGAGGCGTTTCTCTTCAGCAACTGCGCAATCAAAAATAAGACGATAAACAAAACTGCCCACATACAGTAACACCCTGGAGTAAACGCAAGTTGCGAATCCGGCATTGCATACCCGTTTCAGGAGATCACGAGCTTCTTGCGTGAGGTAGGGGGGGAGGCTGAGTTTGCACTTCAAGATCTTGTCGATGGTCTTTTTGCGGTTTTCCCCAGTGAAAGGGGGCTGTGATCAGGAAAGAAAAAGAGTCTAAGTGTAACACCATTCATAGGAGTAAAGGGGGGGGGGGGCTAAATTTAATGTCAAATACAAACTGACCGCTCCTGTGAGCATGTCGTACATCAGAGCGCCCAGACTCCACCAGTCCACCGCTCTGTTGTGTCCACTTCTCATCAAGATCTCTGGGGCCCTGAAATAATTACAGTGCACATTCTGTACCAATACAAAGAGTTTTAAGAAGTCTACAATGTGTGCGAGTGAGCGTTAAGAGGAAAGCAGGATACGTGAATGGGAACATATGACAGATGATTATAGTGTCAGGGAGGAGCTGAAGAGTACAATTATAGCACATGACGTACATGTATTCAATGGTACCACAGAAGGTGTGAGTCACCGTGCCGTCATGAATAGACTCCTTACACAGTCCAAAGTCTGTCAACTTCACGTGGCCTAAAAGAAAACAACACATATTCAGACACAGTTAGTTACAATAACTATCAAGTAGCATTAGGTATGGAGATTACAATTTTACAAACACAAAAGTGTGGAAACTTCTATTTATGCTATACATAAATGTGAAGCTTTTTTATATAAGTGAGATCTAAATGTGAAGTTGTCTCTGCATACAAAAACTAACAAGCCAGCCATTTCCAAAACTGGGGTAAAGCTGCACTGTAAAGAAAATTGTGCCTTCTAAGCTATAAAATGAACAGTAGAGACCGATAGATTATTATTATTATTATCAACTTAAAACGCACTTATTTAAACTAGTGTTTAATTGTTAGCCTCTCTCCTCTACCTCTTTCTATTTTATATTTGTGTATGCTGTTTTTATTGCCTGGTTTGTAAAGCACTCTGTGTACCTGTACTGTGAAGGGTGCTATATAAATAACATTTTACTTACTATTAGTTGACAAGGAGGCTGATCACTAATATTTGGAGCAAATATTCATTTGCAATAAAAGTTAAAATATAGGCCTCTAAATTTTGTATACTTAATGTATAAAAGCCTTTAAGCATATGTTTATTAAACAGTTTTTCAGATTTGCAACAAGTTTAATTTGTATTTTTTTAATCTTAGACAATAGAGTTAGGGTTAGGGTTCTAACAAAAAGTGCACAGAGCCTCCAGAATCAGCAACACGTCTTAGAATTTTAAATGCAAAATTAAACCAATAAATAACTCCCAAATGTTTTATACAGTAAATAACATGTTACAAAGTTTTAATACAACTGAAATGGCATTTTATCTGTCACTTGTCTTTTGTTTTAACCTCAAATAAAAACTAAAAGTGCAGGGAGTTCCCACGTTCAACAGTCTTTCTTATAAAGTTAACTAAAAATTCAGACAAATAAATTGCTTCCTTACGTTTTATAAATTAAATAAAACAAAGTTACATAAATAACATTTGTACAGAAATGTGAACCTCAGATCAGTTGGTATTGCCAGTTGAGCAGCACCAGATTGTGGTGTAAAAAGCAGAGTGGTTCAGCGTGTTCTCCACTGAGACGGAAATGGGCAGCGGTTAATACACATGAGGTGCATTCTGTGCGCTCCATAACTAACCCTGGTATGAAGGGAAAAATTAAACCTAACATGCTTTCAATCTCTGACTCCCGGCTTCTACGCCCCTATCATACAGCAGACTTTACGTCAAATTTTAACCTCCGTGCACCTGACCCCCTCCACTGCTTTACGGCTCCAACAGTAACATTACTAGTGCTTGTGAGTTGTAGAGGACTGGGATGTTTCGGAGTATGTACGGCTGCAGGTACAGAGATCAATAGCAATATGTTGTGATTCATTTTAGAATAAGTAGAAAACCTAAATCATTTCTCTCTGATCTTACTCTAACCAATTTTCACCCCGACCCTAAAACCTTCGCCATAGTAGAAGTGGTGAGCTGTCACATACAAGCACAAAAAAAGTTGCCTCTAAATGTATAGAAATCCTAAAACTTGTCACTGTTGTGCACACACCTTGGCTATTGAGCATGATGTTCTCAGGCTTTAAGTCTCTGTAAATGATGCCCTTCTGGTGCAAGTGGCCCAGAGCCATGGAGATCTCTGCAAGGTAGAAACTACAAAACAGGGAAAAAAGGAGGAAAAATTCACTTAATAGAGTTTTATATGATGACGGTGGAGAGCAACAACTCCTTAAATGGTCCTCCTGGCTGCTACCAATGTACTATAAGAATTGTAATAAAGCCACAAATCATATATTATGCTTTCAATCTGTTTATAAAAGCAAGAAACAAAAATATCCTGCTAATTCCTCTAAACCAGGGGTGTCCAAATAATTTCAGTTCTGGGGCCACAAAATTGATCTGCAGAGGGAATAACAACATAATATAAAAAATAATGTCAACTCCAAACTTTCCTCTATGTTTTAGCATGAAAAAGGTTTACATCCTTTAAAACAATGTGAATAACATGAACAAACTGAAATTTCTTAAGAAAACTATGTGCAATATTAACAATATTATGTTTCAGTTTGTCACTTACACATGTAAATTAAGACTTACAGATCACAATTAATAACAGGACAACATTTGGTAAACGTGGCCTTCAGACATTTCAAAATGTTCACGTTTGTTCAGTTTACATGTATTTTTGTGAAATGATCATATTAGTGTAAATACAATAAAACGACATGAACATTTTTATATTTACAAAGAGAAACAGTTGGAGCTGTGAGTATTTATACGTTACTATGAGAGCATTTTACTGATCTGACCCACTGTAGATTACATTGGTCTGTATGTGGAACCTGAACTAAAACTATTTATATCTTCAGTGTCATTTTTGCATTTCACAAACTCATCTCAGGGGCCAGATTGGACCCTTTGGAGGGCTGGATTTGGCCTCCAGGCCGCATGTTTGACACCGCTGCTCTAAACAGTGATGAAAATAGACTCTGCTCACCAGGCTGTGTCCTCCATGAAGATGCCCTCCCTCTCCAGCTGCATGAAAAGCTCCCCTCCTGGCACACACAGACAAAAGGTGTTGAACACAAACATTTCTCTATCATGTCTGAAGGCTTTGTTCTATTGCCAAGACTGCTGCGCCATGATGAAATTGTGCATTTCTTCACCATTTTTTCCTCATTTGCTACAATAGTGTAAGTCTATTGTGTTCATTGGGTTGAGTTTGGGTGTGCACTGACCACTCAGGTACTCCAGGATGAGGTACAGCTTCCCTCCCGTCTGGAAGGCATATATGAGATCTACAATGAAGGGATGCTTCACTTCCTCCAGGATGTTCCTCTCTGCCTTGGTATGAGCTGTGTCCTTGGCATTACGTACAATCATTGCCTACAAATCGCAGATATATAACAGTCAACAGAGTTGGAAATGTGTTTTAATGAATGTGAACTACATACACCTGACATAATTACAACAACACATCTCACATGTAGCTATGTAAGCAACTACATCACTAAAAATAAAAAGAGTCTGTCAATAAAACCAGGCCTATTTAATAAGATTTAATAATAATAAAGTCTGGTTGGAGTTTTCTTCTAGTCCTTTCGTTTTCCTATTTTGCTCCACAACTACTCTCCCCCCCCTGCTCATGTTTGTGCTTATGTTTGCAAAACACTTCTGTCAGTCAGCTATAAAGCCGTCGATCAGCAACAGTGTTGTCTCAGCTTTGACTGGTACAATTTTGGTAACAGATGGAGCTTCAACAGCTCAGCGGAGGCCTGAGGAGTGCTTTGATTTGATGGTTGAAATGCAAAGGCGGCAGCTAACTGCTTACACAAAGGGTTTGATTGTTACATGTCCAATCTTTACTTTTTAGCTGTCGTTTGCAGGTTTCCTCACCTATTACCGTTAAAAGATTGCAAACACGCTACTGATCATCACGGGCATTGTACAATCAGACCTGTGCGTATCAAGAATATCAGAATTATTTGAGCAAGTTATTTACGAGCCTTTTACAAACACACACAACCAGTTAGGAATCAAAGTTCTCACCTCAGTGAATTTCATGATGGTCTGACATTCTGAACCATAACAACAAAAGTGAAGGTTGAAGCTCAACACTCGCTGACTCAGTAGCTTTTACATGGTAAGGCTCCTTCCTATATCAGAGACTTGTCATGTCCTTATAACCCCTCTTGGAGGCTGAGGTCAATGGTTCAGTACCTCCTTATGGTCCCAGTATTCGTTTGAAGCACTGGAATGTTCTTCCTCTCCGTTTAGGTTTATTGATCTCTGTAAATGCTTTTCAGAGTAACTTAAAACTCACTTGTTTCTCCAAGCATTCTAATGATGATAGACTGTGGGTTGTGATATGACCACCATGTGATCATGTTTATTTTAATTTATACTTTTTTGTGAATGTACATGTATTCATTTTCTGTTTGTATTTTATTGTTGTTTGTGAAGCAGTTTGTTAAAGGTGCTATATAAATAAACTCTGCTTGCTTACTTACTAGAAAACAGGGAATAGAACTGGGTACATTCATGACATAATCTAAAAGCCTTTATTGTCGTGGCTAAGCAGTTTAAAAAGTTAACATTTAAGACCAGAACATTTTCCAATCAATTACATAATGACCTAACCTGGCTTTTTCCGCTCAGTTTCATGAGCTTCACACAAGGGTCTGGTAAAGCACCGTGGACATTCTGTTGTCTACGGCCAAATCGTGGACGGACCAATCAGGATCACTGGGCGTGATTTTAACAGTAATGACGTAGACTCTCGACACAATAGCTTTGAAAAACATGGCGGCTCGCATGGAAGAGACTGAACTCCGCTTGGTTCTGCAATTTCAACAGTGTTGTCCAAACTACCGCATATTGATGCTTTAAAATATGAACAGAGAACAGCATTGAAATAATTTATTGGTGGCAAGGATGTTATGGCTCTTCTCCCAACCGGGTATGGTTCTATTATCTTCTACTATCATCTGCGTTACATGCTGCTTTCAATGTGATTTGTTGAAGTAGTACATCATTCAAAATGACAAGCACCTGATTTCTCCAATCAGGGCGAATGATTTTGATTGACAATCCCGCCTTAACAAGGAGAAGCTACTGTAATGGTGCTTTCCCAGATGTAAGATGCGAGCAGCCACGAAACATCCATAGATCTGGCATGAGTCAGGTTAACAATGACCTGCCAATTGGAGAAAAATGTTATGATTTATTCAATGGCGTTCAATGATGTGATAATGTTCACAATAATTAAGGGCCATTACTTCTGTCATTTTATTGTCTGGTATATAAGGTATGTGTCACCAATTATCCTACACTGCACTTTTATCAGATTCTCTTCCATTGGATGATGTCATTATGTAAATGCATTTCCTTTTTATCATGTTCACTTAATGGGCTTTTATAGTAACATGCAAAGAAACTGGATTTTCTACATCTATAATATACTCATTTACAGCCATGACAGATATTGTTTTGGGTCAAAAAAAACTTCTTCAGTTGTTTAGTCACATAAATAAAGGCTTTTCATTTACTTTGGGTATGTATAAAATGTTATTTTATGGAAAGCCTGGAACTATTTCCTGTTTTCTCAGCAATTTCAATGTTAATCTAAGATGTGTTGAATACAGCAACAAAGCAAATTCACTATATTTCCCCCCTACATTAATCATATGTTATTAATTAGTTTACAAATCAATTTTATTACAATTATTTGAAACAGTTGTAACACTTAAGCAAAGACCTGTATGACAATTTATTTTCTTTTAATTTTAAGACTTGATGCATAAAGTAAAAGGTTTTGTTAAATCTGTATGTCTGGTTACAACAAATAAAAAAACCCCAATGTATTTCTTATGAATATAATGGAATTATTTTTTAAGTTGAAAAGGTGTCAAACAATTCATGAGTATTCACAATGTAGCCACTATATGGTTGTATATTCTATTGGCTGTGAAGTATAAGAGTCTCAAGTATTTTCACAGATTTTGTTAATCTGATATGTTTGAAAAAAGCTTCATATTTGTCATTCTTCACTTTCACATTTGTCTTTTCGCCGTTCACTTGCTGGATCTTCAAACAAGCTAAAACATCTCTGTAACTCTGCTGTAACTTATTACCAGTTAAGATAAACTGCTTTAATTCCGAGGCCTCCATTTAGTGCCAGATAAATGTCACTGGGCAAGTTAGAACAGATTCTTCATGAATACAGGCTCTGGGCTCTCCCCCAAACCTTCACAGAGGCTTTTATTAAAACTGCCCTGAACACAATGACCAGCTGAAATCTGTCAGGTCTTCATTGTGTCATCAGGGTCATTTTAGCCAATCAAGCAGAAGCAGTGCATGTATCAAGCGATATCTAATGGGCTGAGGCAGAGTGCTTTAAGAGCCAAGGCTGCAGCAGAGCAGCATCGATGGCAATCTACCAAAGAGCAGTGAAATCTTACCCCACCACTGGCTTCAAGGACAGCCAATATTTGCAGACAGAAGTGCCATAATGACAAGCATGCAGTTATGTTCACATGATACAAACTCGACACCTTCATAATCATTAAAAATGTACAGCATAGATTAGGAAATTAAAAAGTACCTTTTTTAAAACTTTCATAGCAAATATTTTGCCAGAAGCAGCTCCAGCAACTTTTCGAACTTGAAAAACCTGCATAAAGACAAAATACATTTACAAGCTGCAACCAAATCACGACAGAAAATAATGCACATCAGCAGTGTTGAACAGAGGAATGTGTGCATATGTGACATGACGTGAATGTTAGTTCATTGCATATATTACCTTTCCATAGCCACCTTTCCCTAGGACCCGCAGCAGCTCGAAACACTCTGGTCTGATGTTCTCTGTCCCCTGATTAACATTATCCTCCGATATCTCAATCTTCTCACAGTCGTCCATGTTGCTACATTCACACATTGTATGCATTTCAGTTACACCCACTTCTCAAATTAAAAAGCAAAATCATATATATTCAGAAGAATCCATGACAATTCCTACTCACAACTCAAATCCACTGCACTGGTCCATAATGTCATTGATTTGGGCCTGGAAGGAAATCACATTTTGTTGTTTAATGTTGCTTGATTTTTTTATAAGAAACAACAGGAGCAGCAGAAATTCAATTAGGTTTGCACTGATGAACCTGTAATGTGTGATGACATAGATCAGTGGTAGTAACTTAACACAGACATACATCGATTCCATTGCATTTCAGACAGTCATTTGCTGGGAACTTATTGTACTTTATATGCATTCTTAAAATATGATTTATCAGCAAGCACTAAATTATAATGCAATCTTGTGAGCCTCTTCTCAAACAAAACTCCTCTGTTTACAACAAGTAATGGATGATACTTAAAATCTTGTACCAACAATTAAATTTAATAATGCCACTAAAACTTCAAATACTAATTTGTTTTTAACTTTGCAGGTGTTCAGTTGTGTTGTAGCTTTCAAGTCACACCAGAACTGTGATGCGATACTGACAAACACGAGCTGTTGTGCAATTATTGCCCAATCTCAGCAACATGGACATTAACATGGTGCAAGATATATGGTAAAATCCTGAAAGTTGCTCATTCTCACTTTGTAATATTCCCGTTTTTCATGTGCACATGAGTAAAAACACCAAGGGAAACATGTTTTTCCTTATTAGTATCCGGTATAACCTTCTTATGGGCTGTGATGAGGGTAAAATATATGCATTTTTTTATGTACAGGTTGCAACATGACCGAAGCTGTGGTCTCATTTCAGTACAAACTTATTTTGTGCAGCTGTATTGTGCTGATGAAATTTGGACTGAGTGTGGCCACACAGGCACTGGTCCCACCAGTCCACAATGCCGTTACATTCTTGCCAAAATAAACTGTTGCACACCGAGCAATATCACTGCAGCACCTCTGGACAACTGAGGATTGTTTGCAGAAAACGAATGTGACAGTACTTGTTTGTAAAAGTGACAGCGTCAACAAAGCACGCCCTCCAACCTTTGCTCACGTTTCTAGTAAAAAAAACAAACAAAACAAACAATAGAGACAAAACAAATGACAGCTCTGTTGTTATCGCTGTCAGGCTTACGATACCGCTTTAGCCTTAGCTGCCGCTAACCGTGCTTACAGAGGCCTGGGAGATCCGGCTGCGGGAGCAGGCCTGCGGTGGCTGGTAGACTACAAGGCAAGCTAGCTACTGAGCATGAAGAGTTTCTGCTCTGACAACTATCGCAATTTCGTAGAACATCTGCATGTACCTCCTCATTCTCATCATCGGAGACGGTTTCTTCCGGCTGATCCAAATCTATGTCAAACACTCCAGCCATGGCAGCGCTTCGCTCGGATCGCTCTGTGACTGAACGCAAGAATAGCAGGCGTCCCCCACCTCATGGACAAACACACACCGCCGCCATAACCGGCTACTACACGGAGCATGCGCACCTTGCCACTCCGCTAAAGGGGCGGTAACAGTTGGATATGATATGGACATGAAAAGCAGTGAGATAAAATAGTACACAAAGCATGATGATGATGGTGATGTATATATATATATATATATATATATATATATATATATATATATATATATATATATATATATATATATATATATATATATATATATATATATATATATATATATATATATATATATATATATATATATATATATATATATATATATATATACTACTGCTACTACCAACAATCATCACCATCATCATCATGCTTTGTGTACTATGTGTGTATATATATATATATTAATATTAATTAATTATATTAATATTAATAATATTATTAATATTAATATCAATAATAGTAATTAGTAATAGTGGTAGTAGTGGTGGTAGCAGCAGCAGCTGGAACAGCAAAGCACATTTTCAATCAAATAGTTTTCTATATTTGCTGACACTTTGTTTATATCAAATAAAGTATATATAAATACTGTTCAACTAATTATAGAAAATAAATAATAAGCAAAATATATTCTATTATTAATCTATTATTATTAATGATACGATTTTTTTATCATTAATGTATTTGTAATATTAATTTGCGTGTTTTTTTTAAATGTAAAATATAGTGTATTTGTGTTATAGTACTGTATTAATACAGAAGTAGATTTTATATTGACTATCACCATAACGGGCGAATTATTTTGAAAGTGTAATAGTTTGGGACGGAAGTATTAGATTACTTCCGGTGGCGGTTATTCAAAACAATCACTGTCAACTCCATGGACTATCATCAAACCCGGGAGAGTACCAGTGTATATCACATGTTTTATTGTCAACATCTGAGCTTAAAATGTCCGTGGTGACGGTCCAGCTGGGACAGTGCGGTAACCAGGTGGGTCAGGAACTGTTTGATATCCTCTGCAGTGACGCAAAAGACGGACATAGGAAACCCTACTGCACCGCCAGCCTGGAACGGTTCTTCTACCAAACTACACATGGAGGTATGATACTTCTCCACAGCCCTGTTCCCCGAGTCCGTCTGACACCGTTTCCTGTGACTCTTTGCTTTTTGTTCCTATGGTCTCCTATCAGAGCTTGTTGCCAGGGCGGTGCTGGTCGACATGGAGCCCAAAGTGGTCAACCAGAGTCGGGCCAAGGCTGAGAGGTCAGGCCGGTGGAGGTACGGAGACACCTCCCACTTCAGCCAGAAGCAGGGCTCTGGAAACAACTGGGCCAATGGGTAAGGGAGCACCTGGCAAGTATTTATGTCGAAACTATGGGTAAACAAACAAACCTTACCACCGCATCTTATCTTTACAAATACAGTGGAGTACGGAAGACCAGGAGGGTCAAAAATGAAGCTAGATTTTAAAATACATGTTTCACAAATCTATTAAATTTACACATTTTAATAAGATGCATTTGGGAAACAAAGTACAAAAGTACTGGTTAGTGGATATAGTCGCTGTATATGGTTTAGCGTTTTAATTACATGTAGTATATATTGGTTTATGTACATTTCGCCTCCTAATAGATGATCATTATATCAATGGTTCTTAAATCCAGTCTTTGTGACCCTGTGTCCTACATGTCCTACAATTAATGATCAGCTCATCCACAACCTGTGCAGAAGCCTGATAATGATGTAATGGCTTCTAGGTGTGATGGAACACAGAAACATCCAAAACATGCAGGACACCAGGTCATGAGGACCGGATTTGAGAAGTATTGGATTATACCAATACATTTATAATGTGGCCAAAGAAAGAAGCTCTAATGTGAATATAATGTAATGTACAGATGGTTTTTGGAAGTAGATCTGGAAGTTGTGAGACAAGCATAATTTTTGGTTAAAACTCATTCTCTCAATTTTTGGGGTTGTATTGGGTGCAGTTGTATTGTGTGTATTCATATTAGTGACTCCAACTCTGTAAAGTTTCAGTAATTTTACTCTGGAGGTATTTTACTTGTAAGCCAGTGTAATTCCACCCTAAAACAAAGGGACACACTGGGACTTATATGTAAAATACATATTATAAAGTATAGATTTTATTAAATTCATCATGGAATGGATAAATACTGCATTGTCAAGTCCACTTCTTAATTGTCCATTAATGAAATACTATTTACATTCACTGTATTTATTTATAGGTCAGCAAAATTAATTGCACAGAAGTTCACTTATTTTAGTGTTTAATGCTAAGCACATGCCTATCCTGTATTCTGCAACACACTGCCCATCAGCTGGTTAGTGTGTTGCAGCTTGCACTCCCTGCAAAGCTCCAGGTTCTTTATGGTTAAGATTGTTCAAAGATTTGCCACCTTATTGCATCTACAAATATAAAAAAATATATCACAAGCACTTGCACAGAAAGCATGTACATTATTCTCTGTTTTGTTTTTTTGTTTTTTAAAGTGTTTTTACCTATTGTCTTGAACTAGGTATTGTATCCATGGCCCTCATCACAGAGCAGTGGTGGAGGATCTGGTGAGGCGAGAGGTGGAGCGCTGTGACAGGCTTGCTGGGCTCATGGCCATGATGAGCGTGGCAGGAGGCACAGGGTCAGGGGTTGGCACATTCGTTACTCAATGTCTGAGGGACACTTACCCTAAAAGCTTCATCCTCAACCACCTTACTTGGCCATATGGTACTGGAGAGGTATGGAAGAAGAGCTGTGAAAATCACAAACATTAGTGATGAAAACACTCAATTAGCTAATTCAGTAACAATAAAATGAAATAAGGTGTTAAAGAATGGCTACAAAGAACATATGATGGACTAAAATATATATATATATATATATATATATATATATATATATATATATATATATATATATATATATATATATAATTGCTATCCTATAATAATAATAGTAGTAATAATAGTAATATACTGGATTTATATAGTTCTTTTCTAAGCACGTAAAGCACTTTACATTAGTTATCCATTATTCATTCACTTTCACATTCTCACTATGGTGGGAAGGTAAAGTACTTTATTGGTCATTCTACAACTGTACAACAAAATTTGTGCGCTGCATTTAACCCATCCTTTCTTTGATGCCATTGGGGTAACCTGTAAGGAGCACTGGGCAGCCATGTGTGGCGCCTGGGGACCCATCTCCTGCTCTAGAGCCAGAATAATGGTGTTTCAGAATTATTTTAGTTTAATTAAGAACGAAGCTGGAATCAGAATGATCTTTAGAATAATCATTATAATAAGTTCTGTTCAACACAGAACACACACACGGGAGCATGTATGTGGAGAGATCTCTGCCAGACCAAGGAGAAACAGGTACTTATACAGATACAACTGGCCAATCAAAGGAAACACAAGAGTTTGGGTTGGGTTAAAACAAAGAAAAGGACACCAAAGGAAGGTTGGTAAGGATAACAACCAGATAGGCTTCAACTGATACAACTAGCAATAAAAGGAGGTCACAGAAACGTTGGTGAAGATAATGATCATATAACTAACAATAGAAGGAGGTCACAGAAGGGTTGGTAAAACTTTTAACTAATACAATTAACAATAAAACTGTTGCAGACTGGTTTAAATGCCCTGGGCTAAGCACAGTCAACAGTTAAAGCTGTCAGGTGTAAATCACAAGACAAAGTAATAATATAAAGAAAAAGAAGTAATACAATGTTAAAGCACAATAGATTTCCATTACAATGGTCAGAATCACTTGGCTGGGGGATTTTACCCTAACAAACAATGTTTTTGGGTGATGAGTGAAACCATAATAAAGTATGTTTGTAGCCATAGCTGCCCTGGGGCAGACTGACAAAAGTGTGGCTGTCAAGTTCCGCCAAATGGCCCCTCTGACCCCAACTATCGTTTTTCAGCAGTCAAATGTTAAATGATTTCATTTCAGTTTAGTTTATATCAAAAATGTAACAAAACAAATAATCCTACTTTAATGCCTTGAAGTAAAAATTTATATGAAAATTTGATTTCATATAGATAAATATTTGTCCTCCGCCCTCAGGTTATTGTCCAGAACTATAACTCAGTGCTGACCCTAGCTAACCTTTACCGGCTCTCAGACGCCATCCTGGTGCATGAGAATGACACAGTGCACAGGATCTGCAGTCAGCTGCTCAACATCAAACACATCTCCTTCAGTGACGTTAACAGAGTTATCGCCCATCAGCTGGGCAGTGTGTTGCAGCCTGCGCTCACGGCAGACTCCTATGGACGCTACAGCAAAAATCCTCTGGGTGAGCAGACAGGCAACACACCACATTATCTGCTAGTGCTGGCACTTCAGGGTTCCCACAGGTCCTAGAACCTGTTAAACCCTGGGTCATGTTTCCAGTGGAAGTCATTACAATATAACACAAAACAATGGATTAGCCAATACCAGAAGCTTCATTCATGTAAAACCAAGCTATGGTCATTAAACAACAAAGGTGACACAAAGTGAATAATCACTGCTTCATAATGAAACAATATATTTTTGCTTTTCTTTGGCTCATTCAGTGCATTTTAGTGGCAGAGGAATAATACTTGCACTGTTGGATCTGATTAATGGTGCAATGTTTGTCATATTGGTGTGTTTTATTAAATTATTCATGACATACACCAGAGTTATTTGCTCAGTTTAGTACTTGTTTGGTTGTGATTTATTAGTTTTTTTGAGCTTTTAGCTGATGTTACTCGGGTTATTCAATGCACTTGTATTTGTAGAGCCCGAAAACACAAGGTTTTCTTGTAGGGCTTTATAGGGGTTGATTTGATAAGGTGAGGGGGGGGGGGGCAAGTCCATCCATCCAGACATGTGAGGATATATTGAATGTGTATAGTGCTACGAGTTTTGCATAGTATCGTCAGGGATCAACTGGACTTAAGAAGTTACTAAGTAATGATCTTAAAATGTCTGAATGCTATTTTGATGGGCCTTGAAATTATGTATGATTATGCACTTTTTTGTCTTTTTTTTCTCACATTGTATATTGCCACTACTCTTACCTCATGCCATCTGCATAATCTGTAATTCTGAGACATATACAGTGGCATAAAAATTATTAGACCACCCCTTGTTTTTTTTTCAATTTCTTTGTCATTTTAATGTTTGATACAACTAAAGATACATTTGTTTGGATACATATAATGATAAATAACTCATAAGAGTTTAATTTAAGACGTAATTCCTATCCATTTTCCATGGTTTTCTTGATAATGAAAACCAATTCAGTTCTTACATCAGTATCTATGGCATTGTACTGACAAAAAACATGCTTTTAGGCATTCCATGTTTTATTTTCTGTATGTTTCTCACATGATACACACAGGGGTTAGTATGCGATTGGATAACTATTGTTTTTTTATGACTTTTGATGGTCTAATAAATTTCTCCATGAATGTGTTTTCGTCATTCTTTAATGTATGTGCATCTCAGGTGAGTTGGTGAGTTCCCTCGCCTGCCATCCGGAGTACAAGCTGCTCGGTGTGTGCACCATCCCTCAGATGTCCAGCTCCTCCATCGCTTACAGCACCTTCAGCTGGCCAGGCCTCCTCAAACATCTGCGCCAGATGCTCATCTCCAACACAAAGATGGAGGAGGGCAAGTTATGTTATTATATGACTACAGTTAGTTCAGAATGCAGCTGCTTGGCTTTAACTGGTGAAAAATAAATGCAAGGACATTAGTCCATTTTTAGCATCACTTCATTGTCTCCCACTTTATTGTTTTGTGTATTTGCACATTTTCAGTCGCTGCCCCAAAAGTATAGACTGAATTTCTTTTCAATTCTCTTTTCAGTTTGAGATATTGGCTTTTATTATTTAAATGTTTTGTTTTTAGTTTGTAACTCTTTCATGTGTTTTATTTGTCTTCAGTCCTCTGTTCAACTGTTATTTTTAGAGTTTATGAATAAAGTTGGATTGTATTGGGTTAAATGTGGAAATTTGCTCCTTCTCCACCCTGATAAAATCATAAAACATATCCTATTGTTTTTCTATTTCAGGTATAGACTGGCAGGTACGTCCACTTGCTGTGTCTGAGAGAACAAGGAGCCTCGCCGGACCTTGCTTTAACAGATCTGTTGCCAACCTGCTCATACTGAGAGGAAAAGACGTCTACAGTGCAGAGACAGGTCAGATTAGACATGGTGATCATATAGACAATAACTTAAGTGGGTGAAATCCTTTATACCAGGGGTGGTCAACATGTTCCCACAGATGAACGAAGAAAAATTACACATGGGAACAGTTAAATGAAAACAGAAAATGCTTAAAAATTAATTATGAAAATGACACAACAGACATCTTTACAGTTGACCATTTGCCAGTTCAAAAAGATGAAGCGCCACTGTTTTTTTTTTTTTTTTTTTTTTCAAATGCACTAAACCTACCTAAAAAAAATTACTTCACAAAAATATCCCTTTAAAATTAGCCTACATTGTGCAGGTCACATAGGAAATGCATTGTAGTACTCATCTTTACATGGTTGTGTGACATGTATGTAGGTAAAGGTAAAGTACGTTGTTTGTCATTATACGTTGTACAATGAGATTTGTCCTCTGCATTTAACCCATCCTTCATTCCATTGGGGCACCTGTAAGGAGCAGTGGGCAGGCAAGTTTGATTGAAGAGCTTTTCCAGTCAGGGAAATTTTGGGGGTGTCTGGATGTTTTATTGCTTGAAAACTAATTCTCACTTGTGATAAAAACCTAATGTTTCTCTTCATTTTTTTTCCCTTTGACATCAAGGACCAGATTCATACACCCTTGCCTTGTTTTTCTCAAGTGTGATATAGATCATACAGGGTGGTTTACAGGATTATGAGCAGCTTCCTGTTCATGTTGTTCTAAAATTGTTTGATTATACAGATTAGCTGAATATTCTATTTGTGCAGGTGGTTTTGAGGAACCAGCTCTCTATACCTCCTGGTTATCACCAAAAGAAGCTTTTGACGTGTGGAAATCCCCAGTGCCTTTTAATAAATATGAGAAATCTGCTACACTGGTCAGTAACAGTCAAGCTCTGCTCCAACCTCTGGACAACATGGTGGGAAAAGCTTGGAATATGTTTGCTTCCAGGTAAGTCACATCATAACTGAGAAAAAATGCAGTTGTGGAATAGCTTTATGTAGTGATGCATTCAAAGCAGACTGTCAGTTAACTGTTATTATATCTATGCAGAAGCAGTGCATCATAGCTTTTGAAAAGAATCTGAATAAGCATACACCAAATATGAAGTCTTATCAAAATTTCATAAGATCGATAAAGAACATTGAGTACTTTTTTATCCTGTTTTTCTTTACAGGGCCTACATCCATCAGTACATTAAGTTTGGGATATCGGAGGAAGATTTCCTCGACAGTTTTACATCTCTGGAGCAGGTTGTCGCTAGTTACAGTCAACTGTGCTAGCAATGTATAAAAGATATCCACCACCTCTTTACTTATTTATTTAATTGTTTTTTTTTTTTAATTATTATTACTCCAGTGAGTATTTCAAGTGAGGGAAAATAAACACAATCTGAGGGGAATTTATATGTTTAAAAAACCACCTGTATGTACTAATTTAAAAATGCATTGTGTTTCAGTTAAAGGAGTCATTTTGTGGAATAACTGTTGTGAAGAACTGAAAATCTGTGAATCAGTAAAAAAGTTTAAACAGGGTTTTATAAACCACGTTCTAAGTGGATACAGGAAACAAATGGAAATATGAATTTCTAGCAAGGAACAGGTTTCCCCATTTCTGATGCACTTTTTCTTTTTGGTTGTATATGTGTGTATGTATATATATATATATATATATATATATATATATATATATATATATATATATATATATATATATATATATATATATATACATGCTATGAGTAGTGCAAGGGGGCAGGACTAGATAAGTTTTGTTAACTTCATCCTGCACCCTTTCGAACAAGGTATAGTTATCTCAGATGCTAAAGAGGTGTCGTTTTCATTTCTGCTTAAATTCTTTGTATGTTTTACTTGTTTTGTTTTATCTGTTTAAATAAATGAAATGAAAGGTACGACAGAGTTGTTTTGGTTGGCCTGTTTGTGTGTTAGCAACATAACTCAAAGATATAGATGATTTGGCTGACATTTTCAGGAAATGCTCATACTAGCACAAGAAACAAATAACTTGAGTTTATTAAATTATTGATGCAAATGGGGGTGGGAATAAGTAAGTGTTTGTTCTTCCCACTCCTTTTTAGGTGTAAATCTAATTATTGTATCTTTTTATATGTATGCATTATGTGAATGTTCGAAATAAACAAAATCCAAACTTTGATGGGGGTTTCATGTGTTGATCTGTGAGTGCTTTTCTAGTCTAACTATTAAATAGATGTATTTGTGAAAACCAATGCATGCGTACCACAATACACCAGTGACACAAAACTTTAATTTGTCTATTTAAAAGAACTTGAAAATAAATCCAAAAAGACAAGTGATGAGTATATTTAACATACTTTATTATTCACATAATTTACATTATAGCATTTCCAAAGTCAGAGGATCGGTGCATCAGCCTTTAAAGTAGGCAACTGTTTTGTGTAAACAGGTCGGCTGACGCTCTGTTGTAGACCCAACGCTTCAGTCAGCTTACAGACCGCTGTTGCCGTACCAGTTTAACAGCCAACACCAGTCTGATAAGCTAGCTGACAGAGTGGGAAGATGGTCCAGAGATGCAGATTTATGAAAAAGATAAAGGGGAGTTTCTTCATAATCTGGTAGGAGTCGGCTATTTGTCACTCATATTTCAGGACTGATCCTCAACATTGGGAGGATGATGTTGAATTGCTGAAGTTAGATAAAATACCTGTAAAACAAATTTACCTGAAAACGATTCCTGCTCCAAAAAGACACTAAAAAGGTAATTAAAAATACACAGTACAACTTGTACAACTGTTCACTTACCTTTAAAGATGATAATCTCTACATAGGTCACAATTATTCCAATATATTGTTTAAAAAAATAAACCCATTGTATAACAGCAAAAAAGAAACTCAGACTTGAAAAGAAGTGCCATGATTTACATTTTATATATGATCTGATCCAAGGTTTGACCTAAATGTACAGAATAGAAATGGGACTAATTAGCTGAGAGTACAATGTCACTTTACAAATGATATCACATTTTCTTTTTTGTTTTGGTTCAAGTTGACTTATGTCCGTATAGACTAATTGAATAGAAATACATCTGCGCATACTGTCAAAAAGATATTAAGATATTTACACAATGTGCAAACCATCAATACCACACTGTTAAGTCGATATTGCTTTTTTTTCCCCCACTCATCTTGAATTGACAAATTCATAAAGACATATTGGTCTTGATAAACAGGACAAAAGAAAAAACATGAGGAAACGTAAACCCTGAAAAGATAGACCATCCATCACAATTGTCCTGGCAGCGCACTTTACAAACAAATCAAGAACCATCCATACATCCATGTTACAAAATTAAATAAAAATCAAGTCTGTAAGTCAAGAGCTATAATCAAGGGAAGTCAGAACTTCCCGACTTGCATAAGGCATAGCATCTGATGGGCACTGCCCATATACAGCAGTCACCACCAAACCGCTGCTTTACGTCTGAGGTCAATGAATGGGATTATTTAACGTTAAAGTAACATGTTAAGATCAGCAGTAGAACCAATTGCACTACACACCTAGAGTGAGATGAGAGGAAGAACTACAAAACCTGAAGAGAGACAGACCAACAGCACACACATCCTCACAAGCGCACGCACGCATACACACCAACAACAGTGCCTGTTTTTTTTTTTTTGAGCATTCAGCCTCTCTGAGAATGGATGAGGGTGAGGTTTGATGGTACGTTGTGGGTGGCTGGAGCTAAGTGGAGGGCTCTCAGCAGCAGCAGAAACACAGTCAGTTGGATGTCTGCACCGCATCTGTCTCCTCATCACTTGGTTTTCTCCTCTGAATGCCTCTGTTGCTGCAGCCGCTTAGCGTAGCTCTGGGCCATGGAGTTGACGATGGAAATGACAAAGTAGCAGACCATGACCAGTACCACCTTCTCAAACACCCATGACAGCCAGTTCTCATCCTGGAAAAGATGTCAGAATATTACAATGTGGCCAAGAAATTAAATCAGAGAGATTTCACAGAGCCAAGATATAGACAGAAGGTCGACTGCCAATTTCAAAGCTGTTTATATATATATATATATATATATATATATATATATATTTTTTTTTTTTTTTAAGTGATGCTGAGCTGATGTGTTATATTGTTAAGGAAAAAAAAAAATAAAGCTATTGGCGGGGAAAAGAATGTGGCCAAGAGGAAATTATTTAACAGTCAATCTATCCATGACTTTTTGTGCCCCCCCCATACCTCCACTGAGCACCACCAAAATTTAATCAGTTGTTCCTTGTGCCAGTATCAACATTTTTTTGAAAGTTTTAGCAAAATCCGTGCATAACTTTTTGAGCTATGTTGTTAACAAACAAACCCTGATGATTACATTACTACGCCAAGGAATGGCAAAGTAATTATGTTGAACTATATTAGTAAAAGTTATGCTTACTTAGCTAAAAGCATGTATTATCAGCAAAATGTTCTTGAAGTATTAAAAAAAAATATATGAAAATTATGATTATGCTATACTATTATACATGGTGAAAATTGGGCTCATTTTCTTTTCTTTTCTTTTTTCCCCAAACACTGCTGGGTGCTTTCAGTAGGTTTAAGCTACAGCACTACATGATATTCTGTAAGATCACCATATGTTTGTTGTGTCACTATCTTGTGAGAACTACACATCTCTACAGTTCACCTAAACTCAGAACAACAGGCCTCTTTTCAGCTTTTCAATGAAGCATTTTCCTGCTAAGCAAAGAAGACTTTTGAAGGGTTTATTTAGTTTAAATAGAAGGAAAATTGTTTATAAAGGAAGGCTTCATCTTTCAATGTAGGGCAAACATTTAGAGATTCATTGTTTTCACTAAACGGCAAGGTTATGAAATATGTCCTCTGATAAGCAAGTTAAGCTTTCAAGACAAATGTAGAGTAGTGGAAAAACTCAAATAATTGCCTCCAAGATAAGGAGTGTAAGTGCAAAGCAGTAGTAAATGGAAATACTGACACAAAGGACAAGTACCACACATTTCTATGCAAGAACAGGAGTTGATGTTGTCTTTCACCACAGCCTTAGAAATCCAGTTTTAGGAACAATGGATAAATAACCCTGAAGATAATTCTGATACATTTACAGTGAAGTTGATTATTTAATGTTTGCTGACCATGTTACATTAACCAATAAAAAAATAGGTTGGGTTGTGGTTAAAAAAAACAAGCAAATAATCAAACGTGCCGTTGATGCCAATATATCCTGAGTACATGAACAAGGTACAAGAGTATATAGTCCTTACCGCTGGTGCACTTCCTCCAGCGTGGTGGAGCTTGTTCCTCTGTGCTTCCAGGTACTGACTGAAAGGCTTCTGGAGTGATGGTCCAATTCTGGGCACAGACCTGCCATCCACACAGAGTGGCATTGAAAAAAACAAAACAAAGGACAATAAATACTTACCTCTAAAGGATTTAAAGTCTTGTAAAGAAGAGAGCAGTGTATGAAGTCTGTTTCTTTCCCTGAGTGCTATCACGGGTCTGCACTTATCCACCATTCATCAGTATTCACAGGCCTCATCCTACATACAGGCCTCATCTCAGAGCTCCTCTGCTTGATAGTGTAAGCAGGAGCAGCCTGCAGAGAAGAATGAAGCTGAAACTCCTCAACCCTCCTTTTATACCCCTTCACTCTCTATAGGCGCCTGTGTCAGCCTCTTCAACCAGGAAATGAGTCGACATGATGTCATCACCTTTACCACCATTGCTGCCTTCTGGGTGGAAAGACATCTAATCAGGGCGTGTGCATGTCCTTATTAGGAAAGGTGGATGAGCTCACTTGGGGGCCAATCACAGAGTTTTATTAATTCATGTCATACACGGGCATCGACACCACAGCTTTACCATTTGGGCAGACTGAACGGTATGAAAATTATGCATTAATCACAAAACGCACTCCTCTCACTCAAGCACTTTCCCACTGCATGAATTTATATTTTAACATAAACATAGACTCGACAGAGCAGTAAATGGAGACCATTTACTAAACAAGCATGAAAAGGGAATGGGGTAATAGATGATATCGTATAAAGCCTAACTAGGTTTGACTGACTCATTCCTGTCATGGGGCTAATTTACATTGAAGCAGATGAATCAATATCCTCACAAAGCATTTAACCCAGAAAACGTCCTGTATCACTATTGAAGTAACATTTGCACACATCACAGTGAGTCATCAAGGGCTGTTCAGATGTCAGGGGAAAGAACCTTCAATTTTATTTTGATAAGGGAAAACAAAGACACTAATGTGACATCTAAATATGGTCAAAAAAACTGGAAACATCTGCTACATATAGGTGGTATATATGTACATCTGCTACATATAGGTGGTATATATGTACATCTGCTACATATAGATGGTATTAACAGTTACAACTCATCAACTCAACTGTAACTGTCCAGGTCCTACACCTCCTTTAAGACCAAACTAAACCTTGCATTAATCAAACAATCAAAGGAACATTGATGGGGTTTCCTGCTTCATTGTTTAAACTGAACCTAGTGAGTCAGATCAACATGTTTGGATAGGACCTCACACGCCTGACCACCAGTGTTGCAAAGATTAAATGTAGGTGGGGGTGGGGGTGGGGGTGAATACCTCTGCGTGGAAAAATGCTTGATATGTGTATGACGGTGAAAGCATTTATTCAGTTACAATCCTGAATCAGCAGTCAAAGTAGATGTGAAAAGGTTTACAAATCCATTTC
The DNA here is from genome assembly GCA_020466265.1 of Siphamia tubifer. Taxonomy (NCBI): domain Eukaryota; kingdom Metazoa; phylum Chordata; class Actinopteri; order Kurtiformes; family Apogonidae; genus Siphamia; species Siphamia tubifer. The sequence goes on along the minus strand of CM035795.1, from coordinate 25,454,889 downwards.
TAACCACAAAACCAATGGAAAGACAGTGACTTCACTCTATATGTGATTAATTCAGTCTTTCTTTCTTTCTTATACACAAACACAAAAGAGTACTTACCCGATGAGTGACACCATTTGCTCCACTATGTGCTTGCTGAAGGTAATGATTACAAAGAGTTTCTGTTGGGGGACAAAAGGAAGAGTAACAAAGTTATAGCGTGTTTATTCCTGCAAAATTAGTATGTTTATGTTGTGCCCATGAATCACTGCCAGAGTCAGGATAAATGGGCTATGGAAATATTGGTAAACCACCTGTGACTAGAAATTCAATATAACAGCTCTAAAAAAAAAATGATATTTTCACCATCCGTTTTTGTAATGTGAATTATTTCTAGATATTTTTCTACTTTTACACTTATTTTTATTAACATCATTATACACCTTATGACCATTTTGGCCAGATTTTTTATTTTTTTTTGCATAATTTCCACACAAGAAAAGGCAGATTTTACAAGTCACACAAGTGTTGACTTATTACTGCTTGTCACAGTGAATCAATTATTTCCAACACTGTACTACAGCAATCATAGAACTAGAAAAGCACTGAGAGCACAACCCCCCCCCTTCGAATGAAGAGACATCCACCAAGGAGGTTATGTTTTCGCTGGAGTTTGTTTGTCTGTCAGCAACATTACTCAAAATGTTATGGGTGGATTTTGGTAAAATTCTAGATCACTTTGAAATTTTACAGTGCAGTCAATGGAGAATACATTTCAAAGTGATCCAGAACCTCTTCCAGATCACCACCAAAATATAACCCTTTGTTCCTTGTGACACACCCAACACATCCTGAAAATGTTATTAAAATCCATCCATAACTTTTTGAGTAATGTCGCTGACAGACAAAAACTCCAGGGAAAACATAACCTCCTTGGCAGAGGTAATAAACATCATAAAATACAGTTTCCATACAAACACAACTCAACCAAGTTGAATGAACATTTAAATATCTTAGTTCAAATAGTTTTTCCTGTTGTCCATTAAAATACACACAGACAAGTATAAACATATTAATGCAATGCAAAGTACAAACATAGATATAAAATGGGGAGGAAAAAAGCATGTGTATTATATATGCTACATCTAGCCTTCACATGTTTTAATGGGTATGAAAACAAAACCAAAGATTTACTAAAAGGAACTGAAACTGACAGTTTTCTAAATAAATTCTCAAATTCAAATCAACCTTTTGTTGCACAGCTGTAGGAAAGTAAGGCCACATTTCTCACTTTCCAGAAACATGCTAATGTTAAAAGAAAAGAGAAAAAAAAGTTAAATGCGGCATCAAGCAAAATTTTGGGTAGTGAGGGTTTTTTTTGTGGTTTGTTAAATTCTGAGTGGGGGGCAAACCCACAATATTCTTCTCTGGTCCTGAAACCGATCGGCTTTAAACAGTATGACACATGGCCCCCCAGACAAATTCAGACAGGATGTCTGAATGTCCAAGGGGGTTTCAAGGTAGCAAAAAGAAAAAAAAAAAGACAAAGAGTTGCTCCCCTGCAGGCTATTACTGTCTGCTTAATTTCCTTCTCTCATGTCAACCTTCTCATGTCCACTCTGCATCCTCCGTAACCCCTGCTGCCCGGTCGGCCCCTTTGTCTGAGAGTTCTCACAGTGAGATCATTGGCTGGTACCACCAAGACATGGATAGGTTTAGTGTGTTAAACACAGAGCGAGTCATTCACAAACAGCCAATCTTAGTCTGGTCCCATATTAGTCACTGCAGTGGCAGACTCAACAATCCACTCAATACTTAACACATTTTATTGATGTGATGCATTTAAAAATACATTTTCTTAAAAGCCTTCTCCTCTGCTTTCATCTGGAGCCTGATGTCTGATTATATCCCACAGATCAAACCAGAACAAGTATTCCCCAGTGGAACAGAGATCTGTCACAAAGAAGTAACCAAAACTGCACAATTAAGAGTTTCTCAAAGTCACCAACACATCATCTAAGTACTGGGTTTCATGTGAGCACTCCCACATGTTCTAAAGTTGAGTGGACGGTTTAAAATGAATCAGTCAGCATTGTATTCTTTTTTTAAGAATGGATTTTTTGACCTTACATTGTGGACAAAGGAAAAGTTACAAAAACAAAGACAGAACTGAAACAACATGAAACAAAGTTGAGTCAGACCCAAAAGCCTTAGCACAGCAACAACACAGTATGTGCCTGCATAGTTTATAGAAAATATGGAAAAACTTTGTGGTATTTCAGTGGTGTCATCTGAAGTCAACTGTTGGTTCGATCACTGACCTGTATATGCATCTTAATGATGGCTTTCCCAATTAGAGTCGCTCCAAAGAAGGTCCAGAAAGGAACCAGAAAGTGTCCGCAGGTTATTCCAGCCAGGTCAAAAAGGGGATTGGGGATCTGAAATACAATTCAATTCAATTTTATTTGGAGACCCCCAAATCACAACAAGGTCATCTCATAGGGCTTTACAATAATACAGATATTAGATGATCTTAACAATACCTGAACATTTTCTAAACACTGACATGTAAAAATAAATACATAAGCAAGTTAAAAAAGGAACTTTATTTAACAATGCAAGTCCACTTACGGAGGCACAAGCCAGGATCCCAAAGAATCCCACTTTCTGTACCATGTGTTGGACTCCCAATTTTGCTCTTGTGACAAAGTCCTGCAAACAGATTCATAGATTTCATGTTTAGGAATTACTTTCCTAAAAAGTTTTATGGGACTTTTACAATTAGGACTTTCAAAAACCATTAGTTCGCCCCACCCCCCCAACATAATTCTTATACATATTATACATGGGTGTTTCTCAACACACAACAGTCAGCCACATCTCTTTTTTTTAAAAATACCCTTGTAGTATATTTCACAGATGTGTGTCTTTCTCAAAACCAAACAGTGGTGTCTGAAATGTTATTACAAGGAACAAGACTCTTGGTTTAAGTACTGTGGTACAATAGCTGCTATTTCAGTGCAATGTAAGATTTTGGCAGTTTAGTTCTGAGGATATTTTGATCCTATCACTGTCTCTGAGGAGACGAATGTCTGTGGCTTCATGGTGAAGATTACAGGCGATGCAGGAGGGAGATTAAATTTAAAAAAAAGCATTGGCATGTTACCAATATGGCTAGGAGTTACAAAAACGATCCAGTTAACGTTAGATAGTGCACATATTATTTCTTTGTTTCTGTGACCTGCCCCAGTGATACTTTACAGTAGTGTTTATGTCAAAGTGTATAGTCATTATTTTATTAAATAATCAATGGCTACCCTTTATGTGATACAAATTCTACAATATACATAAATAGCTCATCTTGATCTCACTTCTCGTGAGATCTTTGCTTTTGAAAAATGGAACAAATGCCCTTCAGTATACATCCTGTATACCCTCTCGTGATCAAAGACATGTGATCTGAACTCAGCCTCCTTGGCCCATTCAGCTGAGAATCAGTGAAGTGAGAATAGGTGATGGAAACAGTGCACATAAGTTTGTCTGATTTCTATTCTGCTGACTCAGCATCTGGTCTAGGCAATCTCCAGTCATGTGAACTCTGTTCCTGACAGGACTGTCTGTCATTCAAATTAGAGACCACTGAATAGAAAAGAAAAGACGGAGGGAGGCACAGAGAGCGAGGCCTGAGGGATGATTAAAGGGAGAGCTGTGCTCAGGGTGACTCACCCACCAACAGACAGATTTACTGGAAGTGCAAAGAGGAGTGGCTTCACTGAAGTCATATGACACAGGGAGACCAATCACTAAATAATGGTTCTGTAGTCATTTGGGCATTATAAAGGTAAATCCAAATTAGAGAACATAATAATGCTGGGCCAGAGTGAGGAAAATGTAAAGAGCTATTCAAATATGAAAACCAGCAGATGATATAAGTATAAGTAGATTAACTATTGTGGTATCATCAATTAGAATGGAAAAAGGTTCAGTCATATTCATTAAGAATCATTTAATCTTTTATGCTTTGACTGTTCAGTAGTTTTCTCACCTCTTGTACTTTCTAAGGGTCAAATTATTATCAAAAACATGCCTGGCTGAGCGTACTCCTCTAAAAGATAAAATGTGACCTCTTAAAAAATTAGCACTGGAAGTGACCAAGGCAGTGGCCTTAGTTTAGTTTAATCTTTATTTGACAGGGACAGTGCACAGCATACAATTGAGCCAGATTATAACCACAAGGCTAATTTTCATCTGTAGTCCCTGGACAGAAAATGATGGTAATAATAACAATAATAAAAAAAAACCATTAGAATTAATAACAGAAATCTTGACTTTCTTACCTGAGCACCCTCTGCTTGCTCCAACATCTCTTCAAACTCTTCATAGTCTTCGTCATCTGGGTCAGCGCCAGACTGGCGCGCTGCTCGGGCCATGAAATATGGAGGCAGCTCTCCAATGGCAGTGCCCGCACCCTTAACACAATTTATAATATGCTGTATTATCTTAATAAAATATGAAATTCATAGGCAGTAGCAAAATGTTGCTATATTTTGTTTAATTATCTTTCTTGAATTTTTTTTCTCCTTTCTTTCCTCCAATACTCACCCACATACAAGCCTCCAAGCGAACCTTCGACATGATTGAGAAGAGAGAAATACTTCCATCTGCCCCTCCACCTTGGGGACACACAATCTGGTCTGGGTACGGTGGCTCTGGGAAGTCTGTGGAGCCACACTCATATGCTGCCAGGGTTACTGATGCTATGTGAGGTCCCTAAAAATCAGAGAGAGAGTATGGCTATTTCAGTGTATTAAACATGAATTACTGCAATACTTTTATCAATGCATCATTAAAAAATGCACAAAAGCCATCCTGGATAGAAATGTGGTGTATACTCTCCAAGAAACTGAGAATGGGATAACCAATCCACATTCACATTGCTTAAATGGTATTGTAATACAATCTTTTTAATGTAATACTATAATATCAATGCAGTAACCATATCTTAGTGATTATATAGTTAACTCCGTGTCTATGGCTTAAACAAACAAACACTTGAAAATCTTGTGGGGGGGCAGATCAGCTTGGTCTATTTCTATTACATAACAAGTATTCAGAGAATGCCTAACCTTGCCCCTATTTTCGGCCAATCTCAAGTTTCTATGACAACCCATTCTTGAATTACAGCCAATAATGTGATTTTGACCTTTATGCAAAATGGGACCTTGACCTTTGACCTTTTGAAATATTGACAATTTCCTTATATGTATATATGCGTCAGTGCATGTAATATTATGATAATATACCCAGTAGTGATTAAGTTATAGCGTGATATGTCTATGCGTAACACACACAAACAAAAGTTAATTTTGCAACATGTCACCTTTGACCTCCAGACATCTCAAAAACTATTGGTAGTAAGTGACAATACCAATTATGACAATTGAAGAAACCTTCATTCCAATCTGAAAGTTCTGTGACCCTCTGTTCTTGAGTTAGAACCAATAATGTGTTTTAACCTTTTAGTTAATTGTGACCTTGACCTTTGACCTTTACTCAAATGGATCAAAGATCTGATGCACATTAGCTATATGTATAGGCCCATGTAATTTCATGGTGATATCATTGATTCATTGAGTCCATTGAGTTATAGCATGATATGTCTGCAGACACACAGACAGACAGATTACAATAATCTCTCCCAACTAATGTTGAGCAACATTAATAAATAACAGTTCCACTACATCAGAGTAACAGTGCAACTGCATTTACAAACAAGTCTTACACCGTTGGAAGTGATGGCTAGGGGTATATCCCCAAACTACCCCAATCCTTAATGATGTCATGACATGAAACATCCCCAGGCAGGGTTCCTACAGCTCAGGGCAAATTAAATTCAAAACTTTGTAAGACCTTTTTAATGTTGTTTGAAATTAAATTTAAGACCAAGCTGACAATGAACCAAAATTGAAAAGAGAAAAAACACCACATGAATTACCTGGGGGCAGTTTTATCAACTGTTTATTTTAAATAGAACATGACTTTTTGATCCAGTTGCTAATATATTCATGAACCATTTGCATCAAGAAGCATAACTTTGAAATTTTTAATACATAACACACACACACACACACACTTGCAAAAAACTAAGTATAGTTAAAGTAATACTACACCCACAGAATCATGTGCCCTCATTTTCTACTCACCCCAAATTATTTTTGTAATATAGACAGCCGAAATGTTACCAAATTCTTTTTTATTTCAAACAAAATCTTACTAATGTGTCCAAATTTTGAAGACTTTTGGAATTTCGATTGAAGACATTTTAATGCTAATTAAGGCCTTATTTTTATAACAATGAATTAATTGCCTTATAAGACTTTTCAAGGATCTACGGGAACCCTGCCAGGTTATGACCTTTCATTTGTACTTGATTTGGAGTCAATCAGACGTATTTAGGTTTAGTTATTTTAAACCTTTGACTGCCCCATAGTGGAAAATCTAAAAATAAGTCATCCAAAATTAAAATCAGTTCTTCCTCTCCATGACATTCATGGATATGAAAAATATAGAAATCCAATATTTTTCAAGTTAATAAGTCACACAGTCTCTGACAGGTAGGCAGGTCATCATTTATCAGTTTTAAGACTTCTGGTTAACTTCAGCCACCTGGTCTCATTAACAGTAAGTCCACCTGTAGCTACAACACAACAACTCTATTATGTCCGATTAAAGTGATACAGTCAGTGACAGCAGATGGACAGCACACGATTAGTCTGTGTTGACTGTAAGTGCCCAGCCCACTCTGACTGGAGGCTTCTTCACTTTATACCACACAGTGTCTTTTCAAATCCAGACAGCTCATCTATTAACACTCTTTTACATGACAAATCAGTGCTAAAAAGAAAAAAACCCAGTTTCGAGTCCAAATTCTGATACAATGAATAACCCAACTATGTACTGAACTTTTTTGGTCAATCAAAGCCTCTTTTCTTTCAGATTTCTGTGGAGAGTTTGTACTCCTTTTCAAACTATGACTAAAAAAAAGGAAGAAACGTGAGAGCATTCAAGTTATAGGAAAGAATAGGCCACATACAATAGCCATGATATTACAAGAAAATAAAATTGCAGTACCAGTAAGCAAACCTTACCCAACCTGGACTTTTAAATAAAAATATTTATTCATCTAGAATTGCAATGGTAAATGTGTTTCATGACTAACAATTGTTTGTACTTTTTAAATGTATTTTTGAGGTAAGATTTTGAACTATTTACAGTGGGATTGAAAAATTATTAGTGACCTGGGCAGTATAATTCCAGATGAGTGAAGTGTTTACCACATCACGTTTAGTTCATGAAGGAGGACAACTGAAGGAAATTTTAAGTGGTGTATGTACATATCTAATCTTGTTCATTCACATTAAGCAATCCAGCACTTAGAAACAGAACACCGACTGCCACAAAATGATGATCAATGATGTGATCATACTGGTGAGTGAATCCCCTTTCCCATGAGCACAATGATCTCATTGAGGTAAATCCACAGTGTTAGCTCTGCTTTTGGAGAATGCAGTTTTTCATTAAACTGAACACTGGGAGTTTCCTGTCCACTGCTGACATCAACAGTGTGGAGGCATTAGTGATAACGATGTTGCTCTGTGAACATGACATTCCATGCGGATCATATAAAGAAGGATATGACTTCTCTGGGAAAATTTCAAGCCGGTTACAAGGAGTTTCAGGTTGCTTTGCTGCCTTTCTGCCACCCACGCCTTAAAGTGGATTAACAGCAACCTGAAGTGTGTTCTGAGAGAGAAACACGCCTTGACATCATGGGGTTGGGAGGAGTTAAATTGGAAAACCAAGAAAAAAAAAAAAAAAAGGAGACTCTTAAAAGAGATAAAGATGAAAAATATCCAGCTGTCCTGAGATTGAGAGACTTGGCTGGAAGAGAGAAAAGGACGTCCCACTGACAAAAAAATGTTTTAAACTGGTTTGACTCTGTTATCTACCTCTCATCACATCACCAAAGAATCTACCAGCATTTAGTGTACATTGGCTTCTGTATATATATTAAACATGTGGCAGTTATTCCTTTGCGGGTTGGTGTGACTTGTTTTTGTTCAATGTTGAATGTTTATGGATGTAGAGGTAGTGATAACAGTTTTCTTCAGATCTCAATGTCCTACACACTGTTTTTCCAAGCCATTAAATCTAAATGGTAAGTGAAGTTTTTTTTTTACTGAAATACAAAATGTTAAGATA